>CABFVZ010001725.1:63120-83180 GCA_902151445.1 Timema monikensis | reverse complement strand
CCCCCCCACCCCTTTTCCACACTCTATCAGTGCTGAAATGCCCAAATTTGAAAGAGTGGTTAAATGTGTTTACCAAATACATGATAATACATGTGACTAGAATACCTAAACATAACTCTGTATTTAATTAGTGTATAGTTTAAAGCTTGTTACGTATACTATTATTTTACAATTAGTTATATATATTCTGTAATTTTAATTAAACTAAACTAGATTAGCTTAATAAATAAACATTGTGATCTTGAATCTTCTTTCAATAGTTGGCACAATGCTTAGCTTGCTTCACAGAAACAGCATGACCTGGGGTGTAAGAGCCAGAGCTCATTGGCCAATTACTTATGGGCAAGCGGAAAGGAATGTGTTGCAACCCCCTAGACATTGGGCAAGATCATTAGAGCCTTCCTAGCTTGTCTTGCGGTTTTCAAGCAGCAGGCCCTGGGTTTCCTATTGTGCTTAGTAGAACCTTTTGGAAGAACTACTTAAAACACAGCATTCTTGGAATATGAACCAATATTAGTTTTAAAATTAATAATTCATTACATGTATATTTATAAACAATTTAAACATTAGTGTTTACACAGTTCGCACAGACAGTATTGAATTAAACAAAAAACTAGTCCATATGATTATGGGTATGCGGCGCAGGACTAGCATACCCAGAGAATATGCCACTGCAATAATCTCCTAAATACTAAGTAGAATAGCATAACCATTAGTAAACCATTAATAATTAATTGTATCTCCAATTCATGCAATAATTATTCTTATGTCCAGAATTTAATAGAGAAGAGTGAACGAAATTAGAATATTCATTTGTATTTTTCCTACTATACTTGTATCGTTCCTATTTTAATATTTAGAAAACCAGGAAAATTTGAGGAATTTCAAAACCTACAACGGCTTAGCAAAATAGTAAAATGACAAATATCAAAGCTTAATGGATTTTTTTTTTCTGAGAAATATTTCTTATGAACCATTTCACCTTTTTAATTTAAAGTATTCTTGAAAAGTAAGACATGAATAGCTTCTCCGTTCATGCATATATGTTAATTTTATTTAAGTGATATTATTATTTTTAATTCATACTTTCAACAGAAGTTTTATTAATGACTTAACAAAAGGTGGAGAGATTAACTTAGAAGAAATGCATCTGCACTAGCGGCGGGAGGGGAGAGTGTGAAAAATCACACGTGGGGAGATCATCTTCAAGGCACCCGGCCTGGATTCAAACCAAGATTTCCTCTTAAACGGCACAGTTCTCTAACAAGATACCTTGCGTTGTTTTACTGCTTCCTCTCCGATTTCAAACGAAAAAAATAGGGCATAGCTAGCAAATAGTTTGTTTTTTCCTTAATAAAATGAAGGAATATATAAATGACTTCCTTTTAAATCTAAAAGTGGGCTATTAAAGTGTATTTTTAAAAGAACTGTATTCAGACAATGTATATTATGTAAGGTTATTGTTTCTAAACTAATTACACAAATGCTTGGTTAAAAAACGCCATAGAAAATCTATAACTATGACATGAAATACCGACCACTAACCTACATAAAATGTATAATTGCTTTGATATTTTTAGAAAGTGTGGACTTATTCAAAATTCCCGAATGCGTCCGTCCATACAAAGTTTCAAAACAATTTCCCAGTTCCAAGGTCACACTTCCCTCTATTGTTGGCTCTCGCAGCAAACAACGCCACAACCGACAACTTTCCCGTAATATCAGTAATATGCAATAAAGGAGAACTACCTCCACAATGTTGCGGTGTCGTTGAATTTCTAATGATATATTCCAAATTTATTAACATTAATATTTGAAAGTTTACTCCCTGCCGTGGCACTCAGTTCTATGTAAGGCTTTCACGTGTTCCTGGTCAAGGTGTCACTCTCGCATTAGACTGGGCCGCTGGAAATCGAGGTTCGAATCTTGGTGGGGTGTACCAAGGTGTTTTTTTTTTACTAAATGTTTATCCACTATTCATCCACACCTTCTATAAACTTAACCTTCCTCATCCTTAGCACATTTGCGTGCAAGCCTGACGGCTAGTAGTCTAAACAGTGCTTCTGAAACTATTTCTAAAAAAGTAAACAAGATTAGTGAAATTATGATAAATAAGGCGATTTTAAACTATTCTACTCAATATAGAGATTTTTTTAATTATTATTATTATTATTAGCACCGCGTCTTACTATCCATTCGGGTTATACGCAGATTTTTTTTAAAGAACCATGTGTTACTACACGTTTGGATTATACGCATATATGTACTAACTACTCTTATGTGCTAGGAATGAGAAAGGTTGAATCCAAAGGAAGTGTATCCGAATTCGCATGGAGGGAGAGTGGAGAAAAATTTAGTGAAAATCACCCTCATTAGACTCAACCGGGAGTTGAACCACGGTCTCCCTGACATGTTCAGGCCAGTCTTAACACGAGAGTGTCACCTTAGACTATTCGGCCACCGAAGCGGGTAAGACGGTAGTTAAAAAATTGCTTTTCAACTAGTTTCATATCAAACACTAACTTTTTTTGTGTGCCTAAGTGCTGAATTCTGTAGAATAGCTTGTAATACAATTTCCTAGTGTTTGCTATTTCCGCACCCTCCAGAAGCTTCTAGACTCTAGAGGGCCTAGAAAGCTGTGTAGACTGTGTAGACCACGGGACACAACTCAACCGAGACATTTGATAAAAATAGAATTCATTTAGCCCACTCTTACGTAATAACTGACAGAAACATACTATTTTTATTTTTTACAGATAAAGTTCAGGCTTCCATGCTCTAATCAATTGAAGGTTAGGTTTTGCTAGGTTGGTTAGTATTATTTATAATCAACCTCTCGTGGAAGTCACGTGTATACCTCTCCTGGTCGCGGCTAGACCAGTGTCAGGATGTACTGATCCTAATGGTCGCGCCAGGCCGAGACAGAGGAGTTTGGTTTCGGTCTAAAAGTGGGCAGACGACGTTAAACTGAAGGGAAGACGAGATTATTATGTAGTGCTAGAGNGGGGGGGGGGGGGGGTCCGCCTTCCGTTCGTTGACTTTTCCGTCGTCTGTTGGGCTGTAGCCGTGGAATGCGGCCCTTACCGTGACTCCGGTTAGTTGGGATGGAGGTGGGGAGAGAAAGAAAGCGCCCCGAGAAACGAGTCTTGAAGTTTCGAAACGACCTCTTGGTACACCCGAGTTCGATATCCGTTTGGAGGACCAGGTCTGTAACACGCAGCCGTTACACTCTTTGATCTGTTTGCGTTTGCGTTTGCGTGGGTAGCTGCCCATCAGGGGTTAACAATACACAAGTTCGGTGTATGAATACAAAACTATGTTCTATCACCACTGACCCTATACATATATAGAGACTTGTAAACATAGTTTAATAAATTGCACTCTCCACTTTTAAGAGTAAAAAAAAAATCTTTCTGGTTACTCACTAAGACCTAAATGCCCGAGAATTGAAAGTTAACTGGTATAAGAACGTAGAATGGATCTTTATCAATCGAGGAGGTCACAACACGCTTTTGACTGTCATTTGTATTTTCCTCCTCCCCTGTTTGTTCTCCTACTGCTAGACAACTACATCCAGGAACGTTATAAACCCACTTGTTTTCTGGCAGCCTAAGGACTATATTCTTGGAATTTTAACGAGTGAATGGATTAAATGTTTTACGAGTAACAAAAAAATGTTGGTTACTAAACAAATCAAAATGTGTGTTTTAACCATTTATTTGTAAAAGCTTTAAAATTGTAAAACGTACTTAAGGGCACCGCCCCTTTGAAGAAATTTATCCTCATACTGGAGTATTTATTTTGATATTTACAGCGCTTAAGCATAAAACCCAATACAACCATTTGCAATGATATTATCTTAACGTCTTGTCTCAGAATTGCGACATTTTAGGTTAAACTTGGTTGAACATGAGCTGATTCCATCTTTCTAGAGAATATTTTAAAATTACAAAACTTAAAATATAATATGTTTAATCATATACATTTTGGACTCGTCTGAACCCTTCTTTACGCGCCGTAAAGACAGCTCCCGCTCTTAATAACACTAATGGGGCGGTAGGGAAAGTAGAATTGAGAGGAAATGTGCCCGCATTTTTATGGAGGGCGAGTGAAACGCCATCCTAATTATACACGGCCGTGATTTGAATCCTGACCTCTTCGTGAGCCATCAGCGACAAACCAAACTAGATGAGTGACGTCTAGCCAATTATTACTAAATGTTATCATTATTGACCACGAACAAAGTATATTTGTATTTTCTAGTATTCTCTTCCTACTGTGTTCCCGCCATTCTGGTACACTTTGCAGAGTGGAGAGACAGACAGACGTGCTATTGTTAGCTCAGGTGAGAGGCGTGTGAGATACAAGGTGAATGAAGAGTCACTCAGGTGAGAATGGGAGGCTTGTGGGTGGAGGGGTGGAGGAGGGGAAACAGGAGATAAGGTCTAGTTACTCTGTGGACTGATGCACTTGATGCGGTGGAGTTTGATACGCCCCTCTTCCTTATCATTATTTTTTAAACAATTGATCATGCGTACGCCGTCACCCCACGGGTAGCGCATAGTTTAGGTAGCACAGCTCGAACAAGGCGTCACATCGGGGTGCGCTTACTTAGAGTATTCATTGGAAGACAAGGACATTTAGTGGGACCTTTAAATAAGATGTAAGAGACAAAATTATTTAAATATAAGCTTTTCAATTATCTCACTTTCCCTTTTGCCAAGATATGAATGTAGATACTTCGATACGATTCCTGGAGCTAGCGTAGTAGTGTAACTAATTTCTCGTCTAATCGATCGGGAAATATGGGCTCTTGAAGAAACATCTTCCTGTGATTACTAATTACTTTTTTTAAAAAAGTGGTGATTAGTGAAGTGAATGGGAACACCACAATGATATTCACCGGTGGAGATTTGAACCGCGACCTTATCACTGCTATTCCATTATATTGAGAGCTTAAGACGGGGTGCTAGTGAGCGCGAGTTTAGTGCATTAATTTTGCAGTTTTTATAGCACAAACATCTTTTGGCCAAAATAAATCAAATATTTCTTCTATAGAATCATAGAGTTTAGTTTTCTGCACATGCTAATCTCAACAGTTGTTGAATATCTGTTATTAGCATGGCAGCATTTGGTGACAAACTTTTTAAATAAAGAGAAAAGTTTGTCACCAAATGCCGTCATGCTCATGACAGATATTCAACAACTGTTGATATTAGAATGTGCAGAAAACAAAACTCTATGTTTCTATAGAAGAAATATTTTATTTATTTTGGCCAAAAGATGTTTATGCTATAAAAACTGCAAAACTACTGCCCTAAACTCACGCTCACTAGCACTCCACCTTAACACCTGAGGACACTGACCTTTCTAAGGCGCTTGGAACTGGAACTACAAGTCAGTGATTAGTGAAACTAGTTCGGTTAGTTTTGTTTACATTCTCTCAGAGAAAGTGTTGTAATCATGAAAATTTTCTACTTTGATATTACGATGCGGTTTAACACTATTAGTGCCCCCGAGATCAAAAATGTGTATATTACAATTATTTATGTCTGACTGTACTTGGGGCTATAGCCTAAACGGTTTCATGACTTTCTTTCAAACCTTTATACCTTTAGGCGGTTTTTTTAAATTTTGACTCCAGCCCTTAAATTAAGGATCTTTTACTGATGAGTAGTTTTTGAGAAATCAAAATATTTTGAAAATGGCTCCTAGCGATTTTTTTTGAAAATTCAATATTTTTCAAAAATGGCTCTAACGGTTGTGTTTAAAATCAATATATTAAAATTAATAAATTGACAGCTAACACTTATCTCTATTTTAGGTAAAATTTAGTTCAAGGGCATTTTATTAATGAAAGATTTTTGAAAATTCGAAACTTTTTGAAAATGGCTGTATGTAGTGTTATAAATTATAAATAAGAATCTATGTAAAAAACATGAAGTTAGTTTACTGAAAACTTTTTTTTAAATTTGATCACAAACTATAATGGACTACAATGAGAAAGGATGTAGGATTGTATCGACTCATTTATTTGCATTAGTTAACAAAACCACATTTTTTCCATATTTGGCGCGATGTTGATTTGTGCAGTTATTTGAATAGTTTGTCTCAGTCTTCCCTTATTTTGTTATTAAAATAAACGTACTGATAATAGTGATGATAAACTGAA
Source organism: Timema monikensis (assembly GCA_902151445.1). Classification (NCBI taxonomy): domain Eukaryota; kingdom Metazoa; phylum Arthropoda; class Insecta; order Phasmatodea; family Timematidae; genus Timema; species Timema monikensis. The sequence continues at coordinate 77,008 of CABFVZ010001725.1, read as the reverse complement.
AAATGTGAGACAAAGAGGTGACGTATTGAAAACTTGGATTCTTTATCCAGCCTCAATAGGGCACTCATTGGACATGACCCCGTTGGTTGGATTCAATTTTGAAGGGAAAGACCAACATTGAATAAAATTCATATTCTAAATGCTAGAACCAGATCAGAAGTTAAAAACTAAACGTTTACACGATAACAATGTATTCTATGGTAAATGTCAGCTCTCTTGTCCCCCCCCCCCTCCTTCACTCTGCCAACATACCTGTAGCTGTATTGTTCGAGTTATTATGCAAATTTGGGACTGCCTGTACAGGTTATACCTAAATTTGCTTACGAATTAACATATCTGACAGCTAGAAAAAAATATTAGATCTACTTTCACGCATTCATACGTCAAGTCAAGTAATATGTTGTATTTTCTAAAAGTTGCTCCAAATGTCCATTTTTAATAAAGTTGAGTATAATAGGGCCTGTGCTACAAGTCACTCTGTATAACTTTCACCTGAAACGACAAACCCCATTAGTGCGAGAGATAGTGTCTGGAAGCCACACTAGCGCTATATCGTGCTAACACTTTTTGGAAAGGTAAACATAGCTATGGTCATGAAGTGTCCTATGTTTCGGCGAGAGCGACTATACATAGACCAAGCCGTGCAATTAGTATTATTAAACGCGAACGCTGTTGAAAAACTGTTGGGTAGGCAACACGCAATGGTTCCGTGCCAAGTGGGTTGCGTGGTCCCGGTCAACGGCCGCTTTGGTGCTTCAGAACATCCCTGTTGCCCTTTGGCAACAGAGGATTACGATATCCGGCGCTTTTTTTTTTTTTNTTTTTTTTTTTTTTTTTTTTTTTTCCAGGTACGAGGTACTTAGGATTTGATGCCCCGGTAGAACTTGTTTCCAGGACCACCGTGATATTTACCAGGTACACTCTGAGACATTTAACCTGGTAAATATGGAACATATGATGGGGAGGTCGGGGCTCAAATCCCGGCTTGGTGTAATCAGTGTGTGTTTCCTAAATGGCTGAATTATTCTAGCCATTCGGACACTGTGCAGATTTAATAATCATTTTCCACACAAATTTGGCTACATATTCTCTGAATTCTACAATCTTTATCCTTAGCTCATTAGTGTAAGTAAATGCATTTAACCCGGATCGGTAGTAAGATGCAGCGCAAAAAAAAAACCACTTAATTATTTATCTCAAATTCTCATAATATTTTTGTTAATGTATAGTTAGTTTTTGACTAATTTCATGATTATTTGACCTATTAAATTTTATTGGCATAGCATTAGAAACGATTAATTATTGTTGTTTTTTTGTTCCTATCTCTAGACTTAGGAATTTAGTTCGACAAAAATTTTGCAGCGAGACTAGACTGCAAGTGAAGTGATAAAGGCATCACGTTATCAAAGTGGTCATTTTTCCCGGGTATGCTGCGGGGGAGACAGTTTCCAATCCTAGAGTTCAAATGACCCCATCCGATTTCCAGTCAAACCATGCCCCGCAACGACTATCAATAAATCCCAAGGTCAGACTCTCAAATCAGCAGGTGTGGGGATATACGTGGGGAATTCTCCCACGGCCAGCTTTACGTCTTTTGCTCTCCAATTAGCAAACACGATAATTTGTTTATTCTGACACCAGACTAGAAAACATACAACGTCATTCACAAAAAACACAAAATTAAATCAGGTCTTTATTTGCTTTTATTATATTAAATAATAATAATTATTATTATTATCATCATTATTATCACCGCGTCTTACTACCCGTTCGGGCTATACGCACTTACGCTAATGTGTAAAGGTAGGGTGATTGTGAGATGAAATAGAGGACCTACAGTTTAACGTGGAATCCGAACCACGATGGAGACCTGACACTCCGCACATTCACAAGTTGTGATTAATACACGTCTTGTCAGAGGTAAAGGAAGGGTTTGGTGATCAGATAAATCTATGCCGGGACCGAGGATTGAACCCCGGATATCCAACACAGAAGTTCGACACCTTACCCCTAGACCGCCAGGTAACCCCTAATTAAATATTACTTTGTTTCTAGTCTAGTCTTTGTTGAAGATGGAAGAGTCACTAGACAAGAGTGTTCGAACTTTCTCTATTCAATATTTGGCAAACAAATGAACCAGAGGGGGTACTTTAGCTCGAGTGATATAATTTCCCCAAAAATGTGGGACAGTAAGAGCCATCAACGGAGCAGTTCCTGTGGTTATATCAAACCACACTTAATATCGACTACAATTCGATAATATATAAATGTTTAATTATAAATTACCCGCTTTGGTGGTCGAATGGTCTAAGGTGTCATTCTAGCCATAGACTGGAATGCCAACGATGGTGAGATCGGGGTTTGAATCTGTCAAGTTTACTGTCAGTGGTTTTTCCACTCTCTCTCCACTCAAAAATAGGTACGTTTCCCTATGGTTAAAACTTTTTCATACCTATTACATTAGAGTAATTAGTAAATATGCGTAGAGTCCGAACATGTAGTAAGAAACACTACAAAAAAAAGGTATTTTGATAGCAACTTCTTTTTAAACAAATTTTTACTTAAAAACCTCGGATTTGTGAATATCAAAGTATTTTGTTTTTAAGGTAAGATTATTTTAAGGCTTCATATGTAGTATATATGTGTATTAGTAAAATATATTTTATAAAGTAAATAAAATAACTTAAATAAAGAGAAAATTATGTTTATAAATTTACCAGTTTATTGAATACTTAATTTGAGTGACTTTTTTTATAGTAGTAATCTTTTTATACCTAATAGTGCAGGTATATTAATGTGTCGTGTATATGTAGTCAATGCACAGCTTACCGATGACGTAAGACCATAATAACAAGTTTAAAGCTAAAGTAAAAGTGATAATACTAAGGCCGTGTATGTGCGGATATTTTATCTAGCGTAGTAATTTCGATGATCTTAAGTCCCCGTACTCTCCCAAGGTCACAAACTTAATGCACGACGGTGAAAACGTGTTGGGAATTATAATCGTGTGAATATTTTATCGGTTACCGCCACTTGTTTCCGTTCCCCTGCTGGTACTGTATTGCCAATTCGGTAAACATATTCCACACTCTTTAGTTTTTCAGTAATAGTGGATATTAGTGATTTGAACTCTCTACTATAATGGACCAGGCCGAGGAGGGTGGTGTGTTCCAGCATGTGCATTTAGAATGGATGATATATATACCCTGAGTTTGGTTGGAAGAGTATTGGAGAAAATTCAAACATATTTCTTGGTAACATTGATAACATTTTACTTTATTATTATTTGTGTTATTTTATAGGTATTGATAACATCTATAAAAAGTGACAGTTGCAGATAATTTGACTTGATGTATGAACATATTAAAATTGTTTAAGTAACTTTAGTAACTAACTTTATACCATTATTTCTACCAAAATACTACTTTACCTCACTAACCTTATTTTAAACTAATCTTTTCTTCGCAAATTTAAAACAGTTTATGTTTAAAAGACATGTTATCGTAGTGTACACTTGTGACAGGAACATAGGTTGCTCTATATTTGGTGTGGACTGTACGAGGACGTGTTGACAGGAAATGCCCAAAGTGAAGAAAGTGATTTGGCCTCACGCGCAAATGAGCATGTTTGTCGCTTTGGTAGCTTTTCTTAAAGCAGGGAAATCCATTGTATGGATAAATAACTCTCGTGTTATATTTTATATTGAACTTTGAAAGAGACACAAGCGTACCAGTGGTGGCTTGTGGAATATTGTAAGGGAAGGCACTGCACTTGTAATTTTTTCCCCATCCCTCCCAACACATTTATCATATAGTTTGTCGAAAACCGGTTGACACAAATACACTCATTACTGAAATTCTATCAAATATGCGTGCGAGTGTTTTAGAAACTGTGAGTACACAAATAACTAGTACACCACTACTATTTACAATAAATATTTACATGTTTGTACTCAAATTTTAAAAAATATCCCCGATTTTTTTCCTTTTTTCCCCCTTTGAAAATTTAAGAGGAATAATATAGTTGACAAAATCTACAAACCCCTTCCTACTGCTACAGTAAAATCGTCAGCGAGTCATTGACTGCTAATGTTTGATGAATTAGTCATAAACTACGACCCTTAATTAGCTATTTTATGTATACTTTCTAAATACAGTAGGCCTATATAATATAGTCTATATATAGGCCTATATATATATTAAGTAGAATTTTATTGTTCACTACGCCTTAATACCCGTTCAGGCCAGTTTTTTTTCAAATGTTATCTACAACTGATTCCATGTCGCATATTTACACTGATTTATTATGGATGTGGAATGTAGATTAAATGTACCTCCATTTGCATGACTGAGGAGTGAGAAACAATCAAGGGAAAATCATCCACATTAAACCAATCTCGCCAACTCTGGAAATCCAGTTTGTTGCTATAGTGCTATTCCTCAGAGCAGTAGTTTCCAACCTTTTGGTAGATGATCAGATTCCCACAGCCCCCTAACCACCTATTTTTGAGATGTTAATAAAAAAAAGGCTTTCTAATCTTTCTTTATTGTATACAAAAATCAATATAGCACTGTCAGGATAAAGGTAGAAAAAAATGACTGAAGATATTGTGATGATTGGTACAGTTCTGTTTTCATCACTTCTTGAATATTGGGATTGACATTTGACAGAACACACTGCAAATTTCTTTCCACTTCATGACGACAACGACAACAAAGTTTTATTAGAGTCATAGTAGAAGATTCGGTGATGTTGCACGTGGCTTCAATGGTAGTTATGTCAGCGTTTTTCAAACTGTGTTCTGCGGAGGGTTTGGGCTTCACCAGTTATATCAGGCTCCAAGAGGAAATTTTACAGTATTATTTATTTGTTTTTCACAATATAAAATAGCATCAATGATTAGGATTATCAATTTTTTTTCTAAATCTGAATATAGGACATTTGCCAAAGGTACATCCAGAATATGATATATGTTCCACCTGTTGTAACTTACACAGGGTGGCCCATGGAAAGGTAGCTCGCATCCTATATCCAGCAGGCGCCTCACTCTGAATTGGAGGAGGTCAATCCCCTTCTACTCATATTGTGACATGAAGAGTGAACTGCTTGTCTAAAGCTTTATTGACCCTTCCCGTGGGCCATCCTGTTATTTACCACTTGTGAAAGTTCACTCTCGCTATTGAATGTTCATAATATTAGTGTAAAATATGATGTGAAGTATTTTTTCCTGTGCAAGGACTCCTTTGGTTTAAAATGTTTGCGAGCCTCTGGCTTAGGGGGAGGGGAGAGAGGGGAGTTGGGGGCCAATCAGGGGCTTGCGAGTTTGAAAATAAACACGTGCAGGCACATTTTTGGCTGATCACCGAATTTATTGTAACTGGTAGGCGGTGATTACTTTGGAACACTATGATTTTTAACGTTATTTCTTCAAACCCCCNCCCCCCCTTTTTTTTTCAAAAGTGCTTCATACTCCCCTCACTAGGGGGGTGCACCCTCCAGGTTGTGAACCACCGCCTTAGAGACTAGCGACTTTTTAGAACAGTGTTGAATCTTAAGAAACCGAACGAGGGTGAATTTCTAGGAACTGCACCTGTAATAAGTGCTTGGAGAGAGGGTTGGAAACTTTACAAAGGGTAAATTAACCCTGACCTTTCAATAAAGTCGGCGTGCTAGCCGCTTCTCTAACTGGAACAATTTGAGATGTTATTAATATCTTATACAAATAGTAATGAATTACCACCCATAGTAACACATCAGTTATTGTTTCTCTAAGCATTTCACTATCCAGACGATCATCACACGATTATTTACAAACTAGATAAAAAGGAGACCAACTTTGTTTTGGTCGTTACAGCCATCTATCCGATTGCTGGTGTTGAGATATCAGGGCTGGAATCCCCACCGGGTGTTTTTTCCTGATTGGTTTCCCACACTCCCTTCCATGCTGATGCTAGAACATTACCTTCCTCGTGCCTACTCCACTGGCGCGAGTTTAGATGCGCGCTTTACCCGAACCTGGTCTAGGTCCCAATCGAACCTTTTAGTGCGCGCTGGACAGCTTTTCTCAATAATACGTTAGAAATGTTGGCCTCTTAGCGTCAGCTATCTAGTCTGGTCTGGAATTACACAACTCCTGAACCCGTCTCACTCCACGGATAACACCGTATCTAATATCCCGGTTAATCAGCTCTTGTGTTCAAGCCAGTGTAGAGTAACATCATTAATATTTTATATCTTGGGTAACCGTTTGTTTTATTTTATAAACCAATGTTAGTTCTAAAATAAGTATTAGGGTGACCTTGCGGTCTAGGGTGAGGGGTCCGGGGTTCAATCCTTGATCCCGGCACAGATTTATCTGATTGCCTAACCCTTCCTTCACCTCTGACAATACAACGTGTGAATGTGGGGAATGCCAGGCCTCCACCGTGGTTCGGATACCACGTTAAGCTGTTGGTCCTCCATTTAATCTCACAATCACCCTACCATTACACATTAGCGTACGTGGGTATAACCCGAACGGGTAGTAAGACGCGGTGCTAATAAGTATTAATCGAGACCTTTAATATTTTCAACTATACACACAAAAATTCTGCCATATTCATTATGCACTTTAATAATCTATTCGAGAAATGATAAATTTATAAAAAATAAATATTATAAACCTTAGTTAGCTTTAAATTAAGAAAAGATTCCTCCTGACATTTGCTGCCTTCATGAATGTGAAAATAAAATATGATTTGAAACATGACGTCACAGAAGAATGTTGGACATATACTGCTGGCTGGAGGGTGCGAGGTTTGGTGACACAGGTAGTGCTGCTGGCTGGAGGGTGCGAGATTTGGTGACACAGGTAGTGCTACTGGCTGGAGGGTGCGAGGTTTGGTGACACAGGTAGTGCTATCTGGCTGGAGGGTGCGAGGTTTGGTGACACAGGTAGTGCTGCTGGCTGGAGGGTGCGAGGTTTGGTGACACAGGTAGTGCTGCTAGCTGGAGGTTTGAGAACACGGATAGCTTAGCGGACTAAATAGGCTGCTAATTAACCTCCGACGCTTATAATAATTCTACCTTCTTCATTTCTAACTCTTTGTGTAAAAGAGGCGAATAATTATTTTCTGAGCCCATCATCGTACCACGGTTTCATGATACCAACACACCCCCGCTCTAGATACTTGCCAACTGCGCACCAATACCTCTCTCTCTCTTAGCTGACCCCACCTCTTGGATAACCCAGGTAACATGCGGGTAGACGGTGGCGTTACGCGCTTAGACTGCGTAATATCGTCACCACGTGCGTGAGAACGAGCCCGGAGTGTGTGTTCATTGAACCTAGTAACGACGGACACCATCCACACACTTTGAGGAAAGGCTGTATCGTATCGGCTTGATGCGTGTTTTGTTAAATGCTGGTGCACTATTCACGGATTGAATCCTATCATTTTTCTGAACAAAAATTAAAAGAAAAAGACTCAATCTGTAATATTTTTTAGTAGTTGCGGCTGAGCAATATGAGCCGATGGTACACTCCATAGTATGCACCTAACATAATTGTCAACCATAAACCACGAAACGCTTTTTCTTACTTATTTTTCGCCCCNCCCCCCCCCCTTCCATGTAGTAACCCCAAGTAAACACTTGGCCTGGTGGCCCCTTCTCATACAACCTCTGTCACGCAACTTTTCACATCAAGAGTGAATGTCATTATTTTCAATATTGGAGCTTTTGTGTCATTAAAAGAGGCCCTCTTAAGGTGGGGTTGCAGGGAACGCGAGAAAAGATCAGCGTTTTGCAGTTTTTATAACAAAACGTTATTTGGCCAAAATAAATCAAATAACTATCCAGTAGACCATAGAGTCTAATTTTCTTCACGTGGTTGTTGTTGAATAGCTGTCAAAGGTGTTCTGGAATTTATTGAAAACTTTTTATCTTAACCCGCCTCGATGGCGTAGTTGGCTAACACGCTAGTCGTGTTGGGCTCGACTGCTGAGGATGGGGAGATCGAGGTTCGAATCTCGGTCGGGTGAACTGGGGGTGGTTTTTACTAAATGATTTTCCACTCTCCCTCCACGAAAATGCGGGTTCACTTCCTCTAATTCAACCTTCCCAATTCCTAAATCCATTAACGTAATTAGTACTTAGAGCGTATAACCCAAACGGGTAGTAAGACGCGGTGCTAAATATTATTATTATTTTTATCTTAATTTAAAAAGTTTATCATTTAGTGCTATTATGCTCATGACAGATATGAGGTCACCGTGTGAAGAAAATTAAACTTAGTGTTTCTACTGAATACGTGTTTTATTTATTTATTTTAATTAAAAAGTTTTGCTATAAAAACAGCAAAAACACGACCTGGTTTCGTGTCCTCTGCATTGCCACCTAATACAACAAAGTATCAGAAACCTAGGCCTATAGGTATGTTTGCTAACGGTGAAAAGATGAACGATAATAGTAAAACATCTGTGTTATGTGACAGTGATGTAACACCACGTGGGCATTAGGGATATAATGCAACCAACTAAAATAACATTGATTTTATTTAAAAAAATAGTTTGTGGGCCTAAAAAATTAAAAGTTTAGGAATTATTTACAGAAAATCAAAACACAAATTATAATATAGACTGTTTCACTCTATTTGAATATAACAACCTTCATCAAACCTATTTTCAAAGCAAATATATCTCGTTATTCTTTTGTGTGAAATAAAACTAAATCTGTGTTCAATTTGATAACGTAAGGCAACATGTGGCCGCATCGTCTTAGGCTCTACTCTCGCAATATACTAGATTGCCGCTGACGGGGAGATGGATGTACTGAAGGTGGTTTCCCATTCTTCTCTCCACGTGAATTCGAGTACACTTCCTCTAAATTCAACTCCTCATCTCTAGCTCAATAGCCTAAATAGTACATAACCCGAATGGATAGTAAGACGTGGTGCTTTTAAAAAAAACAGCTTCCATTACTTTTGCGCATGCGTTTTTAATTAAAATAATACGCTACTATCAACTGATGCGCAAGTTTCAATTATGGTTACTATTTTTGCCGCGGAGAACATCGAAAGCGCGCAGGGAAAAGATCTACTGCAACTTGGCAGACATCTTGTATCACAGTGATGGCGGGAATGAGCTATTATGGTGAATGTAATTTTACAAAGCATAATCCGCCAACTGTAATAGCTTTTCATCATTTGTCGCTAGGTTAGGTTAATCCCATTACGACAAGTGGTGTTGCCATATAGGGCTCAGAGACTACAAACAATGGTGCACTTTTGATGTAACTACCTTGTGCGCCTCTGATTACTCCAAACAGTTACACAACTTCAAATTGTGCCTTGTTTTTTTATCTCACACGCGTTGTCTTGAATATAGATGGTAATCTGTAGATATATATGAGGGGATCCCCTTTCCTCCTCGTCTATGAAGTCCATAGCTCGACCCCAACCTGGATCCAACCTGGTTTGTAGATTACACATGACGCGATTTCCCACCTAGAATACTCTTCAGAGTACATCTTATATAACATCCATGGGGCGTCTGTGTCCATCCATTTCCAGGGCTAACCGATATCCAAGAAAGTTGGAAACTGGTATGAGTGCTATGGACCATATAAGATGGCGGACACAAGGTATAACGATAACCTGGCCAAGTGATGGACACAAATTGAGCCATTTCCTATTATTAGATCATTTTTAAATAGAGAAAGACAGCAGGTAACTGAAACTGCGCATGTTGGGGACTGGCCTAACCCCAGTAATATATATGTTTTAAATGTGTCCGCGTCTTACTACTCCTCCGGGTGTATTTACAAGAGTGGGATCAATATAGGGTTGACAAGTATTTCGAGACACCCGATACCAAACTGTGGTAAACTTACGTACAGGATGGATGACACATACAATTTTAACTGTTCACGTGCGAGATCTCCGTTATTTATCAAGATAAAGTTACATTTAAAAAGTATTATACTAGTTCATCTTATGCATGTCGTGTATGTGGGGGGTTCACCCAAGAAACAGGGCAGTGAGTTGGATGACAGCTCTCGGTAGAGATGAGGATATTGGGGAAGGATTCCGGATGGTGGGCATTTAGAAACATAACACCTCAGTATACCCGGTCAGAATTTGAATCCAGACCTCCCCGTCACCAGCAAATCAGACAATGCTAGTTGCACGTCCTGATCCGTGTGATCACTGATGTGGAAGTTTCGTAATATCTTGTACTTGGGAGTACCCAGTAGCTGTGATGACAGTTAAACCTTGAAAAACAGTTAGATGTTCTCGTTAGATATCGTCTTTGTTGGTCTGGCTGTGGATTCCTTTCTGTCTGCTGGGAAAGGGGGTTTCACCGTGGTTTATTCTCCCATAAATAAAGACCGGATGTTGATAGAGTTTCTCTTTAATCTCTGATCACATTTCTAGATTCAACTTTAGACTTAAAATGGCTACCAGAGTGTCTACACTTGTGTTCTACTGGCTCTGATCTGCACAATATGGTAAGAGTGCACTATATTTTAGTTTACCTAACCACTTCACCCCCACCTAGATGGTTTATGAGTGGTCTAAAGGTAGACCCATACTCTGATTATTCCTTTGGCTCTGAAAATACTCCCAATTTGAAGTGTTTTTTCCTTATTTTGTGACTAAACTGTGTAGGTAGGAGTATCGCACGAGAATTTAAATTGTTGAGTTATCAAAGGAAGAGGTAATGATTAAGTTTTAATAAGATTCGTTCATTAATGAATCAACTTTTGGAGGTTTGAACCATTATGTTCTCCCTTTTGGATATATTTGTTCAAACCTCTAAAAATATATTTATTAATGATGTATTTAAAACTCAATTAATGCATTATTATTAAAAATGTCAACATTCTCTAAGTCCTAGTGCTACTCCCCTGCCTACATTGTTTAGAAAGAGTGGGAGGGGGATGTATAAAAACGAGAATCGGGGATATTTCCCGAGCCTCCGCGCCGGGAGTGGCTACCAAATGTGACTCATTGTGATTCTCACACCTTCTCTCCCCGCGAATGCAAACTTTTTTCGCCTAGGACTGCCCTTCATTCCAACCTACTTAAATGTAGTCGTTGATAGTTATTGTTAATGTTGTAATTAGGGTTTATAGGCCCGTTGACACAATGAGGTAATTAGGGCTCCATAGCCCTTGTTACAACTTGCAAATAAAATAGTATTTCTATAATATATACATTTAAAGGGGCCATCGCCTCAGTAAGATAGAAATTGCAATCCAGACGTCCAAATCTAATGGAATATTTAACTCTACGATGCGTTATTTCAGAATATGGTTCACTAAAATAAAGTCGAAAAAATCCAACAGGGCTATTATTCCTTTAACAACCCTATAGTTTGAGATTTAGTAATAGGTATAATAAACAAATGTATGAAAAAAGTGACGTTACAAATTTTAAACGACATTTTAAGCATATTTGTGGAGCTACGAGACTATTCTTGATGAACATAGGCTCTAGATTTAGCTTTTCTTTGACAAATAAAGTAATTTTTTGGTAGGCTTAAGACAGAAAATGTTGAGATATTTGTGAACAATCAAACAACTTTCCTCTTGATCTTGAGATAAGTTAAGTTTCATAGTTTTCTTATCCTTGTATCTTATTTACATGACAAAGTGTTGTAGGTGAAGGGTGAAAGGGTTTGTAATCATTGACAGAAGAGTAGTTCCAGAAAACGACACTAACCAGTGTATTTCAAGCCGTGGCCTGACAGCGATTGATACCTTCTCGCTGGATGAGGGCTAATAATGCCGGCTTGTTCATTGATTCACTTTTTATCTATAATGTATTACAATACCCGACCCTTGAAAACACTTTTTTTTACGCCGTCTTACTACCGCTTGGGATATATATAAAACTCTAGTGTATTAGAGATGAAGAAGGTAAAATTAGAGCTCATGTACCCGCATTTGTATGGAGGCATTGTGGGAAATAATTTGAACTAAAAAATCCGCACCCTTATTACACTAGACCTAAATTGGAACCCTGACCTACGCCCTCTTCAGCAAACAGACTAAACCAGACATTTAGACCGCGTAACCCCTGAGAAAGGTTTAGATAAGTTATCTCTCTCTGTCTGATACAGCAGTCAAAGCCACGAACATCCGGCGAGGGCCTTGATTACGTAAACAAACTACCCCTGTTTAGGGTTGGGGCAAGCATTGTCTCACGTTAGGAGCGTTAGTTGGGACGCAACCCGCGACAAGAGTGTCGTGTCGGTTGTTTTATTTTGCACGCGTGTGTACAGCGCATGTGTGGGAAGGGTTGCCATTGTGTGGAGGACACCCCGTCACGGGAAGTGCACATGTGACGCATGTCGGCTTACATTACCGGACTACATATATATGGCTACAGGTGGATCTCTGCGGGGGTATGGCCGCGTGCAAAGCTACATATATATGGCTACAGGTGGATCTCTGCGGGGATATGGCCGCGTGCAAAGCTACATATATATGGCTTTTGAGTTTGATGTAAGGATACTTTGGACGTATTGCAGTTGGGCTAAGAGTTCCTTCTTGGGAACTGTAAACAAGGTGTACTGGTGTACCAACTCGGCACCGGCTATTGTGGCGCTCCAACTAGAATGGTTGTGAATGTTCTCTCAAGATAAACGAAAAACAGCACGTGACAGATAGTAAGACAAGACAAAATTTTAACCTAACCTAATCTAGCTTAGCCTAACCTAATATAAGTATATTATCTGTTATATCCTCTTGGACAGTGAACATGGTCCTACTAAGCTATTAACTTTCAGGACAAGGGATACTAGCTATAGATACTAGTAGCCCCCCCCNCCCCCCCCTTGTTATGTGCCGGCAATTTTAATATCGCGTTAAAAGTTTTGGTTTATGTTTACGTTCTCGTGTAGAAAAAGTATAGCAATAGCGAACATTTTCTGCCTCGATTGTATATTGCTTGAAGCTTTATTTGCTCTAGAACTCATAAAGTGGACTTTACAAGACTTTACAATAATTCTGTTTGTCTGGCTGTATTTACCTGGGTAAACAACTAAGACCTGGTGTTTAGTTATTATATTGTCGTACTTAAAGGTGAAATCGTGATTTGGAGTCTCGATCTAAAATTAAGTGTACTCTACCGGTTTTGAGTGTTTGGAAACTCGAACTTTAACAATTTGGTTTTAAAGTATACATTTGAAGAATGTTTTAAACGATTATCAAATTAATGTATTTTTTCTATGGAAAACTTATGAAAGCGTAGCTCACTGATAACAGATTTTTGAAAATACCGTTTTGAACATATCCATATATTTTCACAACACTTTTGCCCTATTTTCCTATTCATATCGATGAGGAGGTGGGGATGAAGTGGGTAGAATTTAAACAAAATATATTAAAATTTGCCTAAAGGGAGAGTGAAAAAAATTTAAAAAAATACTTCTAATTATAACCGACTGGGATTGGATTCTCGAACTCCTCGTTGAAAGACTGGTTTACTAATGATGGATAGATTGAATCTTGAATCTTAATTTGGTATACTGAGATAGGTTGGCTTTCCACTCTTTCCTATACAAATGTAGGTACATTTCTTTTCCCTTCCTCATCCCTACACTATTATTGTAATAATAAATACGAGCATAACCTTAAAGGGTAGAGAGACGCAAGTGAAAAACAACTGAGAAGGCTTCCAAGCGGATTATTGTGACTTAATTTTAGACACAAAATATGACATTTCCTCACGGGAATGTAACCTGGCCCCCTTTAGTTCCACGGGAATGCAACCCAACCCCCCTCTAGCTGCCACGGGAATGTAACCCGACCCCCCTCTAGCTGCCACGGGAATGCAACCCGACCCCCCTCTAGCTTCCACGGGAATGTAACCCGACCCCCCTCTAGCTGCCACGGGAATGTA
>CABFVZ010001725.1:28414-63111 GCA_902151445.1 Timema monikensis | reverse complement strand
CCCTCTAGCCGCCACGGGAATGTAACCCGACCCCCCTCTAGCCGCCACGGGAATGTAACCCGACCCCCCTCTAGCCGCCACGGGAATGTAACCCGGTCCCCTCGGACACCCTGTAGCGTTTGTTCACTGGTCCGACAGCGCCCAGAGATGAATGAATTCAATGTCAAGTTACGCCGTACTCTCTCCAATAAGCAAAATGGTGGCGAGGATGTAAAGAAGCCAAGGTCAAGCGGTGGTCGCTGAACTTAAAATTATTCTCGATCAAACGAACTCTCCAGACACGGTTTCGAGAACTTCACGGTTGGCCAGTCTCGGGACTTTGCTCAGCCAACAGGAGGCCGCCCGCGCCTCACTGGTCTACAGGCCCATCTTCATAGGAAGGGCCTTATCTGCCGGCTAGGGAAGTTACTGGATCTTCTTTCATGAGTCCATACGTCAGGCCGCGTGATCTACAATTGTCACCTTAGTTCAGTTGATAACGAGTTAATCTAATGAACTAAGGATTCCGGGTTCAGTTCCCGGGATGGCCGAAAACTGAATCGTTAGTGAAATGTGGGTTTCCCCTTTCACAGTGATGAATTAACGATCGGGGGCTGGATGTTGTGTCTGTTCTAGATTAAAGTTCGTAAGTATTGTGCTAATATAATCAATCAGTTCAGAAAGTGTACGCTTAATACCGCACGGTCAAAGGATCCACTCTCGCCATAGACCGGACTGGTGACGATGGGTAGATCGAAATTCGAATAACAGTCGGATATCCTAAGGGGTTTTCAACCTCCCTCCACACAAATGCTGGTATTCTTCCACAAATTTCAACCTTCCTCATCCCTAACATACAAGTGTAATCATCATATTTTGTTTTTTTCTAGAGATCTCCTACTGAAATCATGTTCTCTCTCGTATCTATCCACGGACAGGGTTAATCGCCCTGGGGGGACATTACAGACCCGTTCCTTGTGGCTAGGGCGAGGGGGGACATTACAGACCCGTTCCTTGTGGCTAGGGCGAGGGGGGAAACGCCAGGGTTCGTGCTAAAAGTGAGTTATACTCTGTTCCAACAAGAAGTGAAATGTAATAGCTCGTCTATCATTTAGCTAACGTGCGATTGTCTCGATCATTTTGAACTTTTACCTGAGCAATATAGATACAGTATTACTTTATTGAGGAACGATCAGGTGAGATTATCTTGCCTCGAAAGTTAAAGATAGATATGAGTTACGTTTGTGGAAAACGATTGTTTTATCGGGTCCCAATCAGTAGGCCTAGAGTGTATGCCAACAGACTTTTTAGGCCAAATGACGTCCAAACCGAAAGGCGCTTAGGCTCAATTACTTAAGCTTAAATTAATATGTGTGCCACATCGCTTTAAAGAGATGTTCTATAGTAATTTGGCCTAAAGTATGTCCAAGTTGTCTTAGGAAAAATCCGCTATGATTTGTTGTGATGTCAATAGCAGAGTGCGTCTGAAGTTGAATAGCTTAATACTAGCGTTTCTAAATACATGTAGTCGTCTTTGAAGTTGACCAAGGTCTAAAGTATCTGGGTCTGGTTTCTCTTTAGTTTCTGCCATCACACATGAAATAAAAAAAACGCTAGTATATTTGAACAATAGCACGTAGGCCTACGCATTTCAAATAGTGTAGATAAGTTTGAATCACTAATATTCTAGATTTTTTTTTTAATATTTGTAGCAAGGAGTTGTATAATAAATAACAAGATAATTTGACGAAAAAAATTGATAAGTTGAAAAAAAGCTTTATAAAAACTAAGATTGAAGATAAAATTTCATGGAACTTTTTCTTAATAAGCATGGTAATAAAATGTTTTTTTTATCGTTTTATTTAAGTTCAAGTTAAATTTTAAGGTGTTATTCTCGCTGTTATTAAATTCTTATGTATTAGCTTAAATATCAATCAACATCTTCAAACATTTGTAATTTTACAAAATATTTTAAATTCTCTCGAAAAATTCAATTTATTATTTCATAAAAAGGATTTAATAGTTTCTAACTTAAAAGTAGTTTTTGAATAGATTTTTTTGATTCATACATTTTGCCTTTGAATCAATAAAAATACGTTTATAATCATATTGATTATGTTATTTTTTGTCGTTTCTTGTTTTGATTGATAATTTATCTAATACTTTAAAATTTAACAATACTTAGCATAACACTTTATTTTTAACATAAACTTTTAAAATTTCAAATTTTGTAACATTTTAGTCATGCTTATTTTATAAAATGTTACATGTTATTTTTAATCTTGTAATATCTTAATTTTTACAAAGCATTTTTTAAACGTATTGTTTTAACTCTATATTTTATTGTTATCTTTTACAATCCAATTAATGTTTTTCGAATCTTACATAATTCTAAAATCACTTAGTTTTTATTTTATTGCTTTAAGTAGTGATTAAAATTAAACATATAGGCCTATGCTAGCCAAAGAAAATAACTAATAATTTACAACAAAAATACCATATTGGTAACATCAATATTGAACTATCATGTGTTTGTTCTCGATTGTAACAGCATCTGAATATTATTTGTAATACTAAATATATACATACCGGCTAAGGCATTTAAATGGACACTCCTAAAAATAATAATCAATGCAACTGTTTAGAAGCAAGCTTAAATATTAACACTACTACGAACATAATTTGTTTACTACAACTTTCCGACTTACACTCAGATAATTTCAGTTCAGTTTATTATTCTGTGATAAGTAGTCATACTTATCTCGTTATTTTGTACCATTCAAGCATTAGAACTTAAATGTTGTTATATAAAAAATGGAAAAGCATTGCAAAGATAGTATATTATGATTTTTGTTTATTGGGAATCTCGAAGAAACTTAGAATGAAGCGCATATTTTATACGCCAAACAATAACCTCCGAAAATTGTTTCATCACGTAGTTAATTTTATCGATGGAAGTTTTCATGCGAAAAAAATCAAGACTATTTTTGGTGAAAATAATGATGTCACTTAATTAGCTGCAGTAGCCCTTAATCCTTACGTAAGTTTTTGTAATATTACTCTCTCTTCTGGAATAACTTGTAGGAGTGTTTTGAAGATACCGAAGTCAAGATTGTGTTCAGCGCAGAGTGGAGGCTCGTCACATGCTCGACCAATCCGTGGAGGGTAATTGTCACAGCAACCGATGTACGTAGCCAGATTTCTTGAGAGTCACTGAGTATGCTTGCATAATAGGAACGCGCAAACTCATGCTATGTGGCAACTACGCTCCCCTCTTATTCGTGCCTTGTTTGG
Source organism: Timema monikensis (assembly GCA_902151445.1). Taxonomy (NCBI): domain Eukaryota; kingdom Metazoa; phylum Arthropoda; class Insecta; order Phasmatodea; family Timematidae; genus Timema; species Timema monikensis. The sequence continues at coordinate 59,838 of CABFVZ010001725.1, read as the reverse complement.
AACATACGCCTCTCCATAGCCTCCTCTTCTCCACACTCCTCCTTACTCTCATCAGCCATCTATCCCTTAGTTTTCCTCTCGGCCTCCAACATCCTCCAGGGCATCGTTCCCCTCTCCATCCCTCTCACATGTCCATACCACCTTACACGTGACTTCTCCATCCTGTGCTGGACTTGCTCTTCCTTACTATTCCTCTTAATCTCTTATTCCTCATCTTGTCAAGTTTTGTCCCACCGGTCCTGCTGATCAGAGATCTCCTTTAACTCGCCCGCATTGTGCTTCTATCCTGTTCCTTATTTAGCCACGTTTCTGCAGCGTACGTCACTATTGGTAGGTGATGATGGGCCTTGCCTCCCTTGCACTGGTCTGACACATCCCGGCTCCAAATCAGGCATGCCTCTGCTTGCCTCCCTCTCTCAATTATTTCTCTTCTCCTCTTTTGTATATATAGTCGTCAAATAAAATAACCTAAAACAAAGTTTTGCCGGCATAGCTTTTACCCTAACCTGCTTCCAGGGCCCCCGGGGGTCCCCCAATACGAACAACAACTCCCATTTGCTGGTACTCCATCACCAACAATAATTTGAGAAACACTCTCCTCCAGTGTTCAGTGTTTATCTTTAGTTAAACCAAGTATGTGCTGAAAATAATCCTACTGAGCTGACAAAGTATACTAATGCAGACTAATAAATGATTTATTCCAACAGAGCAATATTTAACTTATTACATTATGTACTTAGGTCGAGGGTTAACAGCGGTAGGCTACTCTTTTTCGGGTGGTAAAACATCGTACTTTTCACTTATCAGGGCCAATTGAATTGTTTTTGAAGTTTTTCACACTTATTTAGCTTTCTCCCCAGAAAATTTTTCCAGTTTTATCAAGTAGTAGGCGGGGGGAGTGGAATACTTTGCAATATTTGTTTATTTATGCTGAGAGTTGAAAAAGATTGACAATCTTGGTCCATGAGGGTTATCTTACTGGCAGTTGAGCGGGGTGTATACAATTACATCGCGTTTTGGGAACAAACACATTACAGATCCATCACGTTGCATTTCCCCCACCTCTATATACACACTCTGACGTACAACCAGAGATGACTTGTCGCAAGGATAGTGTGCCTGACTCTCCCCTCTAAAGCCTCGTTTATATTGTAATACAACATGTTGGTGTTGGTAGAGCCGGTCAGAGCCAAAAAGTTATGTTGGGTTTATTGGATCATTTGTTGGAGATAGTACACGACCAACCCAACATGTTGGCCAAGCTGGGAGGTTCTTTTACAGTCAGGGCAAAAGTTAGCATATCCACTCTCATGTATCCATCCGCCAAATCATATTATGATTTAAAAACCATTATTATACTGAGTTTCTGTCACTTTTGGCAACCATATTTTCACAAGAAACAATTTACAATTACAATGTACAAACACAATAGGCCGAGATGCCTAGGCAACTAGATCTATAACACTCCTAAAATAAATACGCCGTAATATTGTTTTTTACTTCTCTGAAAATAATTGTCTATATAAAAAGGTATATTTTTAATTTGAAGATTATATTCTTATTTTATTATTTCATCTTTGCTTTTCGCTGGACCACAGCAGTTTGAATTTACAAATTCAAGTCTCGGAGGTTTTTTTTAAGGACATTAGATTTCTGGCAAGCTAGAAACTCTCCCCCTCCCAAGGGGAGTCAGTTGATCCTATATTCCTATTGGTTGTACGGAGAGATGTGAGACGGAAAAGTCTCCCTATATTTTTTTTCGGAAAATTTTCCAAAGCGGAAAATGTAAGTTTGGCCCGACATTAATTGTGTATAGAGGTGGGGGAAACGCAACGTGATGGACCTGCAAGTCATTTGTTCCCAAAACGCGATGTAATGGTGCCCAACCAGTTGAGTGATTTACAAACTGGCGAGCAAGCATTATTTTGTTGTTTAGTTAAGATTCTCTTGAAAATAATTCTACTGAGCTGGCACTAGAGTATGCTGATTGCTAATACAAACTAATAAATACTCTAAAACGATGTAGACAACTTATTTGAATTATTTACACACTGATTTATTATAGTTATATTAACAAATAATAGCACTTTTTATTTGTTTAGTTATAATACTAATCAATTAATTTTATTTTTTAACTTTCTTAAAGAACCCACACTCTTATACATGGCACATTTTTAGGTAAATATCACTAAATAATTAAGAGTAGTATTGATTATGAGGTGTAGAATAAGATGCTGTTTTACCTTAGATGGTAGCATTGGTGTCGGAACCGGGTCTTACTCTTACTACACCCCCTCCCCCTAGCCCCTGGAATTAAATTGCCTATCCTTTGATTTCTCTCTAGGTACACAGTTTGGTAAAAATTCTTGAATAAGGAATCATAATTATAACCTCCCTATAGCTTCTAGAGGCATTTTGACTAGCAGGTATCTAATTTTACCTATAACAATTTAACAAAATAAAACCCGCCTCGGTGTCATAGTTAGCTAACGTGCTAGTTTCGTGTTGAGCTAGACTGCCGAGGATAGGGAGAGGATAATATAGCTCGGGTGAACTGGGGATGGTTTCTCGTAAATGGTTTTCCGCTCTACCTCCACGCAAATGCGGGTTTACTTCCTTTATATCCAACCTTCCCAATTCCTAACCCATTAGCGTAATTAGTACTTAGGCGTTTAACCCGAACGAGTAGTAAGACGCGGTGATAAATAATAAATAAAATAAATAAAATTAGTTCACTTTTACTATGGACTAAAATTATATATACTACCCCTATTTATATTACAATAAGCTGCACATTAGTATAAATATGTGTAGCCTACTTTCAACAAATAATTTGTGTTTATTTTCAATAAAAGACATGCGCTATTACAATTAATCATAAATCGTATTTTAGTTATGAATTGTGCACTATACGCTACATTTATATTTGTTGTTTAAATAAAAGTTGAACTATTGGCATTTTTTAACCCAAAGTAAGTATTTTATTTAACGACTTTAATCCAGAAATCCAACGTTTTATCCAACGAAATCCCATAATCTTATTCCCAACAAATTAGTCTCCAATCAGACATTACTGTTTTGGTTCGTTGAAACGCCCAGTTGCAGATTTTCATTTGTTTACTGTCTTGGATTGTGCTATAATAGTTGAAAGTGGATTTGTCAATCTTATGAGTGAGATTCCGTTGCTCAACTTTTATATCTTAAATATTTGTGGATAACTTTCTATATAATACTGTGTGGCCTACTTTGTTGGAGCTGTACGTATACAAAGTTTTGATGTTTCATATCAGAGACTTTTGTTTGAACCGAGTTCTTTAGTTTAGATCACGTTAAAAAATAGAGGTAATACAATCTTTCACAATTTATAGGCAGGCTTTTGATATTATTTCCTCCCCCAAGCTGTTAAACAAAATCGTATTTAAAATTGTGTTGGACTCTTACTTACGTAGGTTTGTTTGCCTTCAAAACTTTATGGGCACAACTTCCAAATATTTGCAAACCACGTTCTATTGCGAACACAAATACTATCGATACAAATATTGTTCTCGATCTTAGGAGTAGAGAAAAATAAATATCATCAAATCACAGTTCAATACTGGGAATTTCTCCTTACCATCCCGAATTAATAAAGCCATTCTTCACTAGCAGTTCAGATGATTACATTTACCAGTAATGTATTGCCCCCTTGGCTCAATCGGTAGCACGTCTGTACGGGTAGTAAGACAGTGTGAAATACGGAGGTTCCCTTGTGATATAGTGCTAATGTACTTAGCTTGTGTTTATCAAGGGGTGGCGGTCTTCACGCTTCACCAGTTTAACAAGGGATGTTCTACAGTTACATCCGCTGCTATACAGGTTTCAGGAGACGGCCACGTCAGCGCTGACGGCCAAGCGAGTAATCACTCCCGAGATATTTTAGTGATAGGGACTTTTTTTTAAGAATCAAGTTCTTTACTCTGCAACAAGTTATTATTTAGCATCTTGTCTTATTACCCGTTCGGATAATACGCCTAGGTAATAATTACGATGATGGGTTAAGGATTAGGAAGGTTGCATTTAGGGGAAGTGTACCAACATTTGTGTGGATATAGTGTAGGAAAAAATTTAGGAAAAGCATCCCTCAGTACTCTCAACTGGGGTCGAACTCCTATCTCCCTGAAATCGGTAGTCTGATCAATTGCGAGAGTTCGACTTTAGTGGTCTTAGGGTAGGCCTAAGTGCTCGCCTCAGAAAGCGATGTTCGTGAGTTCAAGCCCAACTGGGGTTAACGGTTGTTTCTTGAGCTATAAAAATCCGTAGCACGACTTCCTTCGGAAGGGAAGTAAAGTCTTGTGTCCTAAGTCGATTGTGGCATCTAAACGGACTTAGAAGGTATGTGAAAATACCTTTCCCAGGAAAATTGATTTATTCTTTCGCTCTCGTTCATAGAAATTCTCGGTTGTTGATATAATCAGTCAGTTCAGAAAGTGGATGTTAAATACCTCAATTAGATAAATATTATTGTTAGAGTGACGTCCTAGAGCATGCGATCATCTAAGTGTTATTTTTTTATGTCATCTTTCCATTTGTTTGTTTGTAACTGGGACGAAACCATTTTACCGACCAGGCTAGAACTCAAGGGCTTTCATAGGGTTCCCCAGAGTTAAAAATATATATATATAACCCTAAAATTAAAGATAGTTTAACTATTGGCAAAAATAGAAAAAAAAATCTAATTTCTAAAAATATGTTCAAGCTATTTTAATTCAATTTTGAATTCAAGCATTGTTTGACATTAAAAGCAAAATATCAATTTCATTTTCTCATGAAAAATACTTTGAGGATACCTTACATGAGCGTAAACTTAAAATCATTTGGATCATATCTCTATAAATATTTGGAATAGTTGTAATGGGTTGAGACATTGCTACTTCCTATATTTTCCAAGATGACCCTCTTACCTTCACAAATGTTCAATTCTCTGCCAAGATGTTACGGACTCGAACATTCTTATTAATTATCACGGTTTAAATACCTTGATAGACGCTCTAAAGTGTGTATAAAGGCTTCCTTCCCGCGATCTCGGACACTTTGTGACTACCATACAATTTTAAACGCGCTGCGCGTCTTACTACCCGTCCGGTATATCCGCACATCTACACTAGTTGAGTAGGGGCGAAGAAGGTAGAATTGAGAGGATTTGCGTGGTGGAACGGTTAGAAATTATATTGGAAGATCCACCTATGTATACACGGCTAAGACTTGAACCCCGACCTCTCGGTCAACAGCCGGTTACAAGACTGCGTGCCCCCTTGTAAAATAAGTTGACCCTCTATATTTAAAAACACTTAGACCCACCGATCTGAGCACACATTTTTAGATCAATTTTTATCTTGAATGATCGGTTCTCAAATAAATGTGGGAAAAAAAGATTGTTCAGTCGGCAAAATGCGTTGGAAATTAATATGTTAATGACCGGCTACGGTGGCCACATCCCTGATTAGCACAGCTAGTATAGACTATATGCGTATAGCCTGAACAGGTAGTAAGATGCGGTGCTAAAAAAAGTCATGTTAAAAAAATTGTTGACTTTATAAATAAAATCTTTGACACTAGCTTGTTTTTATTTTTGGTAAAAAAACTTATTACACAAGGCTGTAAATGTGTTCAAAGTAATTTATCATGTCACCCGCTTTGGTGGCTGCATAGTATTAAGGTGCCACTCACGCAATAGATGAGTGTGTCGATGACTGGGAGATTGGTATTTGAAACCCAGTCGTATGTACTGAGGGTGGTTTTATTCTCTCCACGCAAACGTGGGTACATTTCCTTGAAATTCAACTTTCATCACCCCTTAAACACTATCGTATTTAGTACAACTCGAACGGGTAGTATGACATGGTCACAAAACACACTCTATAGCAGGGCTGCCACCCGCCTGGAAAACCTGGAAACCGAGTTGTCGCCCAGTATGGTGATAGAACGGGAAAGCGACTTTGTGATGCCTTACTTCTCTCATATAGCGAAAGTATCGTAATTGTGACATTTTTCAACCTCTACATTATGATGGATATCAACGTTTTTAGTGGCTCAGAGCCAGAATAAATGGGTTTTACAATTCTGTCTGTCTACACCAGGGCCTACAGAAAAAACTGTTCATCAACTCTCGGAAATAGCCTTTAACCGTTTGGTTCACAATGGATATTTGGGGAACGCTTTACATAATAAATAAATTTTCGAAATAATTGTATTCAAGGATACATTTGAAAAAAAAAAGTTGTAATAAATTAAGTTCAAGATTTATAGCTATAACTGGTGGTTATAAAAACGGTATTTTCTGTAGGAAAAATTATCTAAGAACAGTTATTTGATAACAGGTTTTTAAATTTTGTATTTATAATTACAGTAGACTATCAAAAAGTGCGATTTTGTCGTACCATTTATTTTTAAATATAAAATGATTTTCAAAGAGTATTAGAGTTCTTTAAATAACTGGACTAAACTGAGACAAATATTCCGTCGGCCTAGCTCGTTTGTTTTGAACGGAAATTTTGTGTTCAACACAATTGACTTTTCTCCCCACTATCGCAAACACCTGTTTGGGCCCTGCACCCAACAAAGATAATACGCACCTATAAAACAGAGGGAACTTGGAACAACCACAGAAACGAGTCATAGCAAAGTCACAGACATTTCAAATTCTCGGATATTTTGTCAATAAATTTTGAAATAGAAATTAATCCAGTGTAAACTATTATATCTATCTTCTTTTCGTGTGATTTGGTTGATCACATTGACGTATTTGTCTTTAACAAGTCGGGTGTCGAGAATTTAACAGCAAACTGCGAATATTATTTAAATTATTATTTAAGGTATTTAACGTGTACTTACTAAACCAACAGATTATACCCACCAGCGTTAATTCATCACTATAAAGGAGGAAACCCTTATTTCACCAATGATAATTATTTTGGCCATGCCAGGAATCGAATCTAGGACCTTAATTTATTAGGATGACCTGCTGAACTGAGCCACCAAATTCCTCTTCATAGCTTTGCATATAAATTAGGTACCAGAAAAATGTATTTTTTACTCTGGAATACCAGCAAAAGGTGGGGACTTTCTAAACATAAAAAGTATATAACCCATATTTAAATACACAAGGGCTTTTTTCGCCGACTTTAATAATGGTTCTAAGGACGATTAAGGCCAATCCTAGAAATGTGTGACCATGACTAATTGCGTAATAGCAAACATTAGTCCGATAAAGTTCCGTCCTGAGAACATATAAATTAGTTTGAAATAAAATGAAGCCTTTTCTCTTTGAGAAACTAGTAGCCATATCTCGTTGATGTATACTTGGTTTCGCAAAATGGCGACTTACCCACATTTTTATTACACATGCCTTTTTTGTTAGTGTGTGTGGAGCCTTGTGTTGGGAAGCGTGTCGTGTTCTCTGACCAAAACTTGGCGAGCCGTAGTTCCACGCAAACTAGTTTACTTCATTTTGCTGTCTTCTTTCTCTCTTTGGCGCAACAAATTGTCGCACTTCTCTTGTTCTCTATACCTTGGAGAGGGTCATTGACAGGTATCTCGAGTGCTAGGTCGCAACAAAAGCAAATGACGAGCATTTTCACCTATACCAGACTGCAGTGTGTGAGTTGCATAGTTTCCATCTATACCAGACTGCAGTGTGTGAGCCGCATACAGTTTCATCTATACCAGACTGCAGTGTGTGAGCCGCATACAGTTTCATCTATACCAGACTGCAGTGTGTGAGCCGCATACAGTTTTATCTATACCAGACTGCAGTGTGTGAGCCGCATACAGTTTTATCTATACCAGACTGCAGTGTGTGAGCCGCATACAGTTTTATCTATACCAGACTGCAGTGTGTGAGCCGCATACAGTTTCACCTATACCAGACTGCAGTGTGTGAGCCGCATACAGTTTCATCTATACCAGACTGCAGTGTGTGAACTACATACAGTCTCAGTTCTATGATATCTTAGAATTCAGTTGATTAACTGCATAATTAACAACGTTACCAAACTTTCAGTAATATGTACACACATATTACTAATTTTCTGATTTTGCTGAATATTTACATATTTTGCGATGTTTTTCGCAAATTAATTTAATACAAAATCAAAACTTAACGATTAACTTCTGCCGTGTCGTTTGTACCACTCATCATAGTGCATGCCGAGTTAAAGGAGCAAATATATAAGTTGTCAAGCCATAGTAAGTACTGTATTAACCAATAAAAAAATATAAATTGTGAAGGACACTATTAGATCAAAGTATTTTGGGCAATCGATTTTTTTTTACCTTAATTGGTAATAGTAAAAAAATAATAAAGCTCGTTTAGTTTGGTCGAATTTGAGAGTTTTACAATAACTATATATAAATAATGAATACATATAGTGCTATTTTTATCATTTAAATGTTGGCAGTGGAAGAAAAGTAAATATGGTGGCGTTGTCAATTTATTTTTGTTCTACGTGTTTTTATGAGTGCAATTTAGAGCCAATGTTTTGGCCATTGGCAACTTATATTATTATATTAACCATAAGCTCAGATTCCTGATGTAAGCTACTTAGTTAAAGTGCCTGATTGGATTGTAAATGTTATATTTCAAATATGGATGCGTATTGGTCAATATTGTTTACTCTTTAGGTTGCTACCTTTCAAATGGTAGGCTACAGTTACACTTTGAATAAAAACACATTAATTACATTTATCTAACAAGAATACCATGCGGGTACTCAGTAAACCTTACTTACGTCTAGTTTGTGTGCACATTGTTGCCAAGTCGGGAAGGACAAACTATATGGCAACATAATAGCCAGACGACGTTGAGTCTTCCCATGGCAACACGTGATGTCACATCCGGGGAAGGCTAATAATAGTTTATAGGGCTAGCATAGTAGCTTATGTTTCTGATATATTCGCACATGACGTCATGTCGCGCTGTTGATTGCTGTGGTCTTAGTCCTTAAGGTGGGGTGCAAGTGTTTTTGCAGTTTTTATGCCAAAACATCTTTTTGGTCAAAATTAATCAAATATTGCTCCAGTGAAAATATATAGTTTAATTTTTCTCTCATATTGAGCTCAACATTTTTGAATATCTGCCAAGGGTGTCCTGGAATTTAATGACCGACTTTTTGTCTACATTTAAAAAGTTTATCATCTAATGCCGCTATGCTCATGAATATTTAGGAACTGTTGATATCAACATGTGAAGAAAATTAAAATCTATGTATGCACTATAGAAATTTTATTTATTTTATCCAAAAAAATATTTTGCCATAAAAACTGCAAAACACTGGCCTTTTCTCGCGTCCCCTTCAATCCCACCTTGATAATTAGTACCCTAATTATTATTATTAATGGTTAATGGTAAATGGTAGATCGGTAGTTTGCAGGATGAAATCCCCCGAACCTCGGAAGCTGGAGATATTTCAATCTTTCAGAATTATTTATAAAAACTATGTTACTAACGCTTAATTGGTTGATAAGTATTCATGTTATCTTCATTAATTTAATGAACAAATTAATATTCTAAATGATATCAGTGGTATAAATAAGCGCCCCCTGGCGCTTTACGACACCACATTGGTTCATACATCTTAGCTCGGTAGATAGTGTCTTTGCTAATACGTACTGATCTACAGGTAATTGGGTTAAATTCCTTGAAATAATAAAAATATGTCATTTTAATATTTGATTATATCCCTTTCAATGGGCCCTGAGTAATAGATTATAGATTAGGTAGGCCGATGAATTATGGCTACTTTTGTTTTCTTAGGTATTTATTAATCGTTTGATATTTTTTTGTTTTGATTTTGGGATAAAACTGGTCTAGACTTTAAACCGCCTGTGCACAGATTTAGTGATAAATAATAATGGAGTTCGTGCAAGAAAATTGCCTATTTTATGTCCATCACAAATTAAAACGTGGCCACGTTGATTAAAATTTAAATTATTAGACCTATTAATATTTTGTGAATTGACGTAGCTCAAGATTAAAGTACTACTTAAATTACTTTTTAATTAATTTCAATTAGTTGAAAAATGAGTTAAATTACACCTGAACACGAGGACCGAACCCAAGATCTTTGGCTAAGCTTACCAATTCTTTACCACTTAGCTACCCAGGATTCATTCCATGCTCAGGATCATTCTTCACTCATAATTTAAGGCAGAGTCTGTAATGGACGTGTCGGCTACATATGAGTGATAAATGAATATCGCTAGCTATCAGATCCTACTACAGCTATCTGCCACTAGGGAGGAGCACGTAACGAGTCCTGGATAGCTCAATGGTGCGCTAAACCAAAGGTCCCTGGTTCTAATCCCGTGTGCAAGTGTCATTTTTCAACTAATTTTAATTAATTGGATTGTAGTCTCCTCTATGCAAACATATCCACAATTACAATTATATGCAAGCTATGAGTTGATATTCATCAAATAAATAAATAGATAAAATAAAATACTATGATTTGATCACAGAATGATTAGTGAGACGAGATTTTTGGCTAATACTTTTTTAGTCATTTGTTGGATTTCCGTACGGATAACACTAGCCCACATTTTGAAAAGTTACTAATCTATTTTCATGTATTCATAATGGATGCCCAGTTTGGCCATGTGAAGGTTGTATAATGTATATATAGTCCAATTTAGATAGGAGGAACTTTTTTGACATTTTTAAAAGTTACTAAAACTATTTTATATATTTATACGTCAAGCTATGTGATCTGCATCCGTAACTTTAATAAATAATATTTATGAAATAATATCTATGAGATTATGCTAAAAATAAAGTAAAATGCTAGTTTTGTATTGTTTGCGGCCAATATTGATAGTGGACTGGCAAGCCCTAAGCGGCAGTGACTGCACTTAACACACATTCATAAATGCAACTGAAGTTATTTTTCAGTGTAAGTAACAGCCGGTTTTAAATTAACAATTTTATTTTTATAGAATTAATGTCCTCATTTGTATGTTTGGACCTATGTTCGAAAAGTTAAAAAATATAAATATTTCCGTTTATCTTGAAAGTTATTGGTTTTATAAAATTATACTTCCAATAAAATATTTGTATTATAAATAGATGTACATATTTGTAATGATAAGTAATTTCATATCTCAAATAGTTTCGGAGATATGCTAAAAAAATAATTTACGCATCAGACTGTAGCTCTTAAAGTAATTTTGCCGAAATATTGAGAGTAGACATTTGATTTGGAATATTTATAAATGTTTAGAAATTAAATTTAATCAAAAATCGTTAGAACCGATTTTGAGTACGGTACATCGACTTTTACTATTTTTGCCTTTCAGTAAACTACCCTTAATTTTAGGGTTAGATATCCAATTCCAAAAAACCCTCGGGGCAACCCTATGAAAACCCAAGATACCAAGTTTTAGCCCAATTGGTAAAATAATGTAGGCTATAGTCGGAGGTACAGACATACATATGGAAATTAAAAAAAAACTTTTTTCTATTTCGGAGGATCATGAAGCGTCGATATTGATCAACATCTCAAGTTTGATATTTTTGACGATCTCTCTGTAAAATAGCGGGACAGTGTGTATATTCAAGTGTGTAGAATGATCCTCCACCCGTTATCCGTGTAGATCATTCAGTATTTACTAAACAAATGCTTTATTATTTGTCTTTAAGGCCCTCGGCCCTGTTCTGTTGGATGGTGGGAGGGAGGGTGAAAGGCGTGGCTTGGCTTCACAACCGACCAAAGTATCCTTCCGCGCCAACAAGAACAGATGGTTCACTGAAACCGTAGATGGCGCTAACTACCGGACAGGTCTTGCGGGGAAATCATAAGTTTGGAAATATCAGTTTTCTCGAGAACGAGGGAAATTTTATGTTAATATTTTCAACACCCCTTCTAAGATAATGTATCGATATTTATTAAGTGTTACATTTTCTTATTTTTTGGCTGACCTGGTGGTCTAGGGGAAAGTTGTCGGAATTCTGTGCTGGAGGTCTGGGTTTCAATCCCCGGTCCCGGCACAGATTTATCTGATATCCAAACCCTTCCTTCACCTCTGACAAGACATCTTGTGAATGTGAGGAATGCCAGGTCTCAACCGTGGTTCGGATTTCACGTTAAACTGTAGGTCCTCCATTTCATATCACAATCACCCTACCATTACACGTTAGAAACGGAACAGGTAGTAAGAAGTGGTGATGATGATGATGATGATGATAATAATAATAACGAAAATCTTATTTTTTGCTATGAAGCCGGCAGCTTTCTATTGAAAAATGTCAATGTTATCGATATTTATTCACTGTTAAAATTAAAAAGGTGTGTATATAAAAAGTAAAGCTTAATCAACATGCTTCTATTCTGGAACAAAACGTTTCCTAAAAGAAAATTGCAAAACAATAAAGAAAAAAGTAAGATAACCGTTTGTTCTCATGGCTCTGCATTTCCACGCCAAATGAAAAGGACCAATCGCCTTAAGGGTTTATAAACAACAAACGTCAGATCTTACATATAATGTGTCTGGGCATCCTCAGACTTCTGGAGTTTTTGACTAAAACTTCAGTTCACCCCTGAACAGCAAATGTGTTTGAATTTTCTAAATGTTATTTGTGACTTCATTTGATTGTAACCAGAGGGTAAATGTGCTCATTACGTGATTTAAACTGGTGAGAAGGCCCGGCCCACCTCGGTGAGCTGGAAACCTGGTGACGAGTGAATAGACTGTTTGTCGCTTTTCCGGCCTCTTTGGTCCAAATCTGATGTTTTATAAAGTGTGTCTCGGGAACTGTACTAGAACCTTAAAACAATAGGAGCTAAAATAACACGAGCTAAATGTCTCACAAGGTCCTCACCTTGTTTTGATTGGGGTATTTAACATGCACCTAATACGCGACTTACTGACTAACTTAGGCGGCAGACCCACGCCTACTGTTACACACCCACCCATAGCGGATAGATATTACACATTGGACGGCAGGCAGAGCCCGTATTACATTGTTAGCACTACTTTAACCGGCCCCTGGTTGTGGTGGTCAGTCCTAGGGGCCCCGGGTTCGATTCCCGACTGGTACCGTTGGGTGTTTTTTTTACCCTCCGAGGCACCCTGAGCAACGTTCTGTGTCACCAGAGTGGCTGATAGTCTACATATAAAGCGAGCAAACCTGGATGTCGGTTGTAATTATGTGCCAGTCCATACGATTAAAAAAAAATAATTACTCTGAATCAAACCAGGGTCCCTTAGAACCATGGTCGACCACTTTGGCCAATCACCCACGGGAACGAGATTGAAACAAAATGTTTAACCTGTTTTATGTATAGTCCGATTTGAATAAGAAGGAACTTTTTTGACAGTGATAAAAGTTACTAAAATAATTTTAGTATTTAATTCATACATCACTTCATGAAAGATGCAACTGTTACTTTTTAAAGGTATTATCTATTTCTATAGGTTAGTACTACTGATCAAATATAACGTCATCAATGTTGACCACGATATGATGTGATCGTATTCTCTAAAAGATCCTTCGTATCTAAATCCTACTCTATATTCTGTAATGTATTTCACAACTATTTTAACAAACAATCCACCCACCCTATCTTTGTTTTATCATTTCCTCGATAGGGGTAACAGGAACTTTGACTGCCCTTTTAAACGATTTGGTGCGGGCTTTGGGCCGCCCTCATTCGTACGCTACTCGCGCTTTTAAATGTCGCGATAAAACAACTTACTGAACACACCCCCGGACCGGATGTTACCAACCACCGCCACTTCCCGTCCACAGCTCGACTGCTTCTAACATACAACTTCCGAGTTGTTGGTAACTTGTATAGGTCTACACGCTTCTTGGTGACCTGGTTGTCTAGGGGTAAGGTGTCGGACTTCTATGCTGGGGTCGGGGCTCAATCCTCGGTCCCGGCACAGATTTATCTGATTTCCAAACCCTTCCTTCACTTCTGACAAGACATCTTGTGAATGTGGGGAATGCCAGGCCTCCACCGTGGTTCGGATTCTACGTTAAACTGTAGGTCCTCCATTTAATCTCACAATCACCCTACCCTTACACATTAGCGTAAGTGTGTATAACCCGAATGGGTAGTAAGACGCGGTGCTAATAATAATAATAATAATAATAATAATAATAATAATAATAATAATTTAATCCGAGCCTGTTAAATAATATAAATATTACCTTAGCTTTGATTGATACAAAATGTTTATTAGGGTCCTCCTTCCTGCCATTAAGATCGCCATCGTTAAGTTGTCAATCATCTGCTCTGCACAAATTGTTCTTGAAGAGGCGTAAGAACGAGTTGAAAATTTCTGATTACCATAATTTAGTGTTAGTATGACATATAATTTTAGAGCAATCAGGTTTATCATTATGAAACGCCTTTCTGTGACATAGCCGGTTGTTGCCCGGACCCCTCCGCCTTCCAATACGCGCATGACAGGGCCGGGCGTGGTGACCGCGCCCCACTGTGCCAATAAGACTGCCCCATTCTACTTTGTCTCAGAGCTTGGAGTGACAACACGATCCACTTCACCGCGTTCCAGCCGCGGGCGACGACCGAGCTAGCGTGAGAATGGAACAATCCACTTGTTGCTTTGTCCTCTTTCTCCCTCAGAACCAGCTGGAAAATATCTCAATAGATTAGAGCAGACTCTACATTTCCTGACAACTCAACAAGTCCACCTTGTGAAATGTTCTGTATCTCTTACATTTCATGACAGCTCAACAAGTCCACCTTGTGAAATGTTCTGCAGCTCCTACATTTCCTGACAACTCAACAAGTCCACCTTGTGAAATATTCTGTAGCTCTTACATTTCCTGACAACTCAACAAATCCACCTTGTGAAATGTTCTGTAGCTCTTATTGTTGATGGAGGGCAGTGGCGGCTCGTAGCTAAAATTAGTGGGGGTGCTGCTAACACGGGAAGCAAAACAGTGCATTTTTTACTTCACAGCCGCAAAGCCAACATTTCCGTTGGTACTATTCATAATTAAAGCTACGAATATATTTCTTGTTGTTGCTTTTGCTTGGCTGAGATATTAGAATATCAGGTGTTGAACGACCTATTTTCTTAACTGTGACTTTCTTATGAAGAGATATCTGGGAAAACTTAAGCTGTTGAAGTTCACTTACAGTCACATAACTTATTTCTTGGGGATGCAAGGCCATGGTTAAAGTATTTTGTTAAATAAAAAAACAGAAAAAAATAAAAATGAATCAAATAGAATAGCTGGAAGCAGAATAATATCTTATTCTACACTCTTCTACACTTTATCACATCCAAGAATATGGTACGCGGTTTTTAAGCACAACATGCGCTGAGTAAAAAAAAACTTCCTTCCACCATCCCGCCAGAGCCGGCACTGCGAGAACAACAGTGCTCTCTCTACGTGGCAGTCCCGCCTTCCTCCCTTACCTTTTATATGTGCACATGCGCACAACAGTCAAACACCACGTCGCTGGCACTGTGAAGCGCACAGTTCCAAACAAAAAAAAAATGTATCTTTTTCATAAACTGAAGTACTGGCATTAAGCTTAAGGAATATATATTATACTACAAAAATAAATAAAATAAGGGCTCATATTGTATGTTATCGATAATATCAAGGGGGAATAGGGGGTTCTGTAGTTCCGCAGTGCCCATACATGAGCCGCCACTGATGGAGGTTGTCAATTTGTGATATCTGAAGACTAATATGAGGACTTGATGCCATTGCTGGCAACTTTACAATAATACATTACACGCTATAACAGATCTTTCAAACCGCCAGTAAGGCTTACAATGCGTTATCTAAATACTAAGCCTATATTCCATTAATAAATGAAAATGTACATTTTCTGAGCATTTTTCAAGTAAAATAATATTAGGCTCTCCACTTTTAGAACATTATAAAAGGATTTAGTTTTCAACCCAATAAAATCACACTTTTGAATTAAAAATTTGTTTTCGGTATTCATTTTGAGTCGTACTTCACGCTTACCTAGATGGATTTTTTTTAAACTCTAGTAGGTGACCTGGGTGTTTAGGAGTTAAGTGTCAGACTTCTATGTTGAGGGTGAGGGGTTCAATCCTAGGTCGCGGCACAGATTTATCTGATTACCAAATCCTCCCTTCACCTCTGACAAGACGTGTGTTAATAGCAATTTTTGAATGTGTGGAATGCTAGGCCTCCACCGTGGTTCGGATCCCACGTTAAACTGTAGGTCCTCCATTTCATCTCACCATCACCCTACCATTACACATTAGCGTAAGTGCGTACAAACCGAACGGGTAGTAAGACGTGGTGTTGATAATTATTTTAACTTAAGTACGGACCGAATTGTGTATGAATTTATAGAAATCAATTGTATACACAAATATATTGGTCAAAACAAAATAAAAAGATTATAATGATATGACATATGGCCAAGAAGAACCCATTCGAAAAAAAATCAAGTTACGAGTATAGTGACGTATTTACTATGTTGCAGTACGTGAGTTCGACCAATGTGAATATGAAATATTAGACTTTGAAAATAATATATTTTTACTAAACATGACTTGTTAAGTAAAATTGGTATATTATAAACCCATTGAGTCAATTAAATATGTTTAACAGACCGTACATGTTACAAGTATGTTGACAAATTCTAGAAATAATTTGTAGAAATTAATGCACAATTTTGTTGAAATAAGTAAGAATATTTCGATTTATTTTAAATAAATGAAAATAGGGTTATATGAATGATGGAAAATATTTAGTTCTATAAAAAAATTAATTAGAAAGGACGTGTTTAAAATTGATTTCTACTTAACTGTGATCCCTTGTTACTTTGTTCGGATGGTTGCAATTGCTGCACATTTTCTGACAGCTATTTTCAGCACTAAACATAGTCATCTTCCGAAGAAAATTAATTACCCATGTCACAACATAAACACTCAATATATTTATATATTAAAGGGAAAAATGGACTATAGTTTTTGAAAAGCTAGTCATAAGTATGCGAGGTTAAAACTTAAAACAAACACGCATATTTACCTAATATTTGAAGTGTGTGTTTATTTCTTTACTGTATTTTTGTTGAAAGAACAAATACTTCAAATATACTTATAAGAGTATTTCACTCGACTCTCATTTGAATTATATTTTAATTTTTAATGAGTTTTGTTGGAAATATGCTGTCTTATAACAAGATTTTTAACTTTTATTTTATTGTGTCTGATGTATTTGTGTATACAAATTATTTCTATGGGTTCATTAAATGGAATTGCTGAAGCCTAGGATTAAGTTATCTTGTGCGTCGAGTGTGGTTTATTCATGTGATTAAGGTGCGGTAGAAGGGAGCACGAGTAATTTTACAGTTTTTATAGCATTACATTCTTTTGGCCAAGATAAATAAATTATTTCTCCAGTAGCAACATAGAACTTAGTTGTCTGCACCTGCTAATATCAACAGATCTTGATTCTGTCAAGAGTGTCCCGGAATTTTGTCAAAACCTTTTCTCTTTATTTAAAAAGTTTTGACAAAATTCCAGGACACCTTTGACAGATATTCAAGATCTGTTGATATTAGAATGTGCAGAAAACTAAAATCTATGTAGTTACTGGAGAAATATTTGATTTATTTTTGTAAAAAAATTTTTTTATAAAAAAATGCAAAGATACTAGGGCTCCCTTGCCGCACCTTAAATGGTTTCTCGCAAATACGATTATTTTCACGTCTAAAATTAATTTTGAATACTACTTTGAACGTTAATTAAGGTGTTTGCGTCATTAAGATATTTAACTCTAAGTTAACTCAATCGTTACTGGGAATCATCGTAGGGTTAGGTTAATTAAAGACTATTTTCATCACATATTGCAATATACGGCGCCTATTAAGTTGACGACTCGTTATTTATAAATCCTACTGTTCAATTTATTTTTCCCGAGGCCCAGTTCATATTCACTTGTTTGCACCGACTGATAATTTTTTTTAGTTAATTTCTTATCTGCGGTAGTTTATCTTTATTCTCTTTATTTATCAAAACCGCTCGAGTGGCTTTTGCCAAGTACCTGCGGGTGTACCGTGTGACTAAAAAATGTAACGATCTATTTCACTTGACAAGGGAAAATAAATTTAAGCCGGCTTCCGAATAGATAAATAGTTACGATAAAAATAATATACTGTACTATGTTTTGGCACGAGCCTATTTGGAGGCTACCATATAACACAGGATTTCACAGTCTCTTGGATAAAATAAAAAGTAGAACGACGGTAATATTAGACACATTTGTATAACCTATAGTATTTCGAACTGCACCACTATCATGTACTATAACAAAGTTATACTGTCCTTGTCTCAATTCCCTGCATGTCAATCAAATATATTATTGTAGAGTTGAGGAGTTACCTTCCATAAAATGTTAATTAACGGCTTGTTTGGTTTTTGGAAGATGTTTTCTGTTTTGGATTTCTGTATTTTTCTGTGTGTTGGTGTTTCGATGTTGGTGTTTGGATGTCCGTTTTCTGGGAACGATGCTGGTTTATGGATGTTGATTTATGGGTGTTAGCCACAGGGGCCAGACCCCACCAACATTTTTTTCAACATAGTTTTTTCACTTAAAAAATTAGTAAGACGTGGTGCTATTTTTTTTTTTAATATTTGAAATAAAAAACATGAATATGAAACTGAAGTGGAGCACCGTTCTCTACACGAAGTGAATTATTGGATTAGTTATACAGTATTCCAATCGATATTATTCATTCCTCTCTCCAAACATCCCGCGAGGCGTGTACCAGCCAGCGCTCTAGTTAATGAATATAGAAGCTGACCAGGACCAACTCTGCCGCCCGTAGAAAAAAATAGTAGTGGAAGAGGACAAATAGTACCAGTGCTGCCAATTCATTTGTATGTTGGAAAGTGGAAGATGGATCCGTGCGTCATATATTTTGCGTATCGTAACATTACTTTGAAAAGACGGAAAAGAAGTTGGGGTGTTCATCCCATCAACTTAGCAAGATTTGAAGATGGGGCATTTCGTAACCTCTACGGAAAATTAAGAGATGATAGGGACAAGTTTTTAAATTACTTTAGAATGTCGGCAGCATCGTTTGATGAGCTAGTAGTCAAATTCCAAATAAAGATTAAACTAGGCAAGATTTGGTGCAAGGATTATCTTTTACGTCACATTTTCTTCTATCCATTGACTGTTTTTTAGATTTCTGTTTTTGTATTCCTCCGATGATGAATCCCAAATTGCTTTATTTTGCTTAACCTCATCTATAACACGTTCAATATCTAAATCATCCATTTTTTTTAGAAAAATGAGAAAGAAAAAAATTATTCAACCGACACAATCTCGCTTGGAAACTTCCACACAACTGAACTAGTCCTGTCTACTAGCTAAGGTTGCCAGCACTGATGCCTAGACAGCGGACGGCAGAAAAGCGGTGCGTTTGCACAAATGGAGCCATAAGGCACCATGTACTTAGATTATTTCGGGCGGCTTTTGTCGCTGGCGTTTTGTAAAACACGACGGCAAATTTTTCGGACGGCAGAGCATAAAATGACTCATTTGTTGTCCCAGTGACTTAGAAAACGCGACTGCTTTTGCAGCCGTGTGTCGCGCGGCACAAAACTCCTGCATAAAAGGGCTCTAAGCCGCGTCAAGGTCAATCCTCTTAACATTCTGGTGAGAGCTTTACACTAGCGAATAAGGTCAGTCCAAGTGGGTGCGATATACAATAAGGGTGGTCTCTATTTAATTTTTGTCTTTATTTGTTGGTTTTTTAGTATCAGTTAAGACCCAAGAAGTAAAATGACGCATGAAAATTGTTAATTAAAATTAATAAAGTCGATTCTTTATTAAAAGTTCTGTTTTCTTCATTAAAACTCAAAGAAAAACTTGAAATTAGGCTGATGTGCCCCTAACCCTTTAATCATTTTAGATTTAGGCAGGTGGATGGCAAGAAAAAAGCACTTTTTCAAACGCTTTAGTTGGTAAACAATTGTGGTTAATTGTGAGTGAAGGAAAACAGGGCTTATTTTGTGTTTATTGTTTATTATTTGGAGGTGAGGGGTTTTGGGCAGCGGTAAGCTGTAAGGATCTTAAACATTGAAGTAAAATAACTTTAAAAAAACGCGAGGAATGTGCAAAATTAATTTGTAAAATGCATGCAAGCTTAAAATATTTGGAACAGTAAATATTGAATCACAGATAGATCCGCGGTCAAAATTTCGGTTTAAAAACACAATGAACTGGTGTAAAACAAAAAGCATGTATTAGGCAGATTAGTACAATACTTAAAATACTGTTGTACTCGTGAACTGGCATTTAGACACAGACTTTTGTACAAGTGATGTCATCACTTGGTAAGCTTAATTCAAAATCTGTATTATTCTATTATTTATGTTTGTTGATTTGTTTGGTGATTTTTTAAATTCTAGTGATTTAAAAGAAATAGGAAACCTTAAATGAATTAAATTTAATATGGTAACACGTGGTGGGTAAAAACACTACCAAGATCACGCTACACCACTGGGTGTTGGTATATGACTGTTAGTAATTGGATGTTGGTTTCTGGATGTAGGTGTCACTGTCGTTGATGCATGTGTTCCCCTTTTGTAGTGGTAAATAGACGGGCACGGACTGGGTGTTGTGTCAGTTCTAGAAGCTCGTTTGTTAGGTCTGTGTTGTTATAATCAATTTGTTTGTTAATAAAGTGCGTGTGATATCCGTCCGATAACAGATATCTGGCTGGATCTTTGTGTTTGTTCTCAAATTAATCAGTATAGACACTGGGTTTAAAATCCAACAACAAACTGTAGTATCTTGATTAATATCTTAGGGACATAATCTCATATTTATTACACATACACGACGAAGTTTCTCCTGAGTTCCGGCACACGTTTTCAAGTTGAGTTAAAATTAAAATTATATAAAGGTAAACTATATTAATCATTTGATCATTTGATGCAATCTCTGCTTAAACGTTTTTAAAACACTTAAGGTAGGGTGCTAGTGAGCACGAGTTTAGTGCATTAATTCTGCAGTTTTTATAGCACAAACATTTTTTGGACAAAATAAATAGAATATTTCTTCTATAGAATCATAGAGTTTTGTTTTCTGCACATGTTAATCTCAACAGTTATTGAATATCTGTCATGAGCATGGCGGCATTTGGTGACAAACTTTTTAAATAAAGAGAAATGTTTATCACCAAATGCTGCCATGCTCATGACAGATATTCAACAACTGTTGAGATTAGCATGTGCAGAAAACAAAACTCTATGTTTCTATAGAAGAAATATTTGATTTATTTTTGCCAAAAGATGTTTATGCTATAAAAACTGCAAAAATACTGCCTTAAACTCACGCTCACTAGCACTCCACCTTAAGGAGCGAGTCAATGTTTGTTTAATATGCTTTGAAGGGTACATGTAGACAAAGGCATCATTCTCGTCCTGACTGGTTTGCCGGTGACAGGAAGGTAGGGGCTCGAATACCGACCGAGCTTATAGGTATCCTTTTATAAATAGTTTTTCCATTCCTCCAACAAGAAAATTCGGGTACATTTCTTCCTAATTCTACCTTACATACTACCAATAAGTGTAACTATTTGTAGAGAGACTAGATAGGGTCAACCCTCGACATTACTGGAGAATGATTACTACAGATAGCTTCACACCACCTCGTGACCCCGTTTTAACAAAGTCGCTATCGAGGAGAAGACAGCCCGCCATGCATCAACGTTGTTAACAGGACATTATTATTATTATTATTATGCATAAGATAAAGAGTGTCCAAGTTTCAAATAAAATACATTTAACTACTCTCGGGACTTTTACTACGCATGTAGTTAAGGAAGCAAGAAAGCTCGCAGAGGATATAAACTTGGACATAGTGTGTCTTCAGGAGCCATATTATAGAAATGGGAAAATCCCACACTTACCTATAACAACGTGAATCAATACAACAGGAGTGACACCCATGGGCGCCATAATCATATTTTATAAGAACATGAGCGAATAACCCGAATGGGTAGTAAGACGCGGTGCTTTAAAAAAAGACCATCATAACTACTAAGATAAACTAACTCACTACAAACAAACAACGTGTATTTCCAAGATTGTGAAGGTATTGATTCATATCTAGAGAAAATTGTGGAAATAAACATAGCATATGGGGGCATACCATCAGTATGTTCAGCATATTTCAGTCTCAATTACGGCTCATCTCGAGCACGGATGAGAAAGGTGAGGTTCTTGAAGAGGTTCTGAATACTAGACAGTTCGATATTGCGAACAAACCAAATAATCCAAATACACATCCTGGAAGAGAGTAACATTGACCGATATTAATGTTACTATATGCAAACTAGCAGCTGCTGACATTCTGCAAGGATGTAAGTTGATCGAGCTCGCTACTATGAGTAATCAAAACCGTCTACGTTTCGAGCTGACAAATATAGAGAAGGCCAGAATGGCGGAAATGGTAATGAAAAGGAAACACAAACACGGTAAGGTGGACTGGGCTAGTGATACCAAAACCTGTGATGCCGGGGGATAATGTAAAAAAAAAAGGCGAAATAACTCGCGCAGTCTCTGCTAGCAGCGATGAAAGCGGCAATATCTCTGCAGAGGAAAATTACTCGGGCTAAAAACAGACTATGGAATAATCTCTTACAGAGATAGCGTAGGGAGGCTAGAACATTAATAATAACTACAACATTAATAAAGAATCAAACCTGATGAATGAGGACGAGATTGAAAAGATGGTTAAATTTATGAAGTGAAATAAAGCACCTGGACCGGATGGCATCAGGATATAATTATTGCAACAGACTAGTGAACTAATCGCTCCTTACATGGCTACAATAATGAATGAGTGTTTGGTTCAGGGAAGGATACCATGTGCCCGAAAGCTAAGTGAAGAGATAATACTTAGCAAAGAGAAGATAAATATTCGTCGAATCTTAAATCCTACAGGCCTATATGCATTCAAAATAAATTCAGAGAGTTACAAGAAAGGGTACTGTGTGCTAGGCTAAAACTATAGAGAGAGAGGATAGGGATGCATAAAAGACAGTATGGGCTTAGGAAACACAGATCTACTGAAGATGCCATATATATATATATATATATGACGATGAGGCACTAGTCAAATATGTATTGGGAGTATTCTTAAAACATTTCAGGCGCCTGTGGTTGTGGTTTTCACTTGTTTAAAGAATGCTAGAAATTTAATGTTTTGGAAGATTATAACTTATCTTTCAGGACTACTCTAAAGACAAGTATGCGACAATGAGATGTCCGAGACCATCCATAAGCAAAAAGATTACCAAAGGGTGCCCTCAGGGATCGTTAAGTGGGCTGGTTTTCTGGTATAGAGAGCTGTAGCCAGGGTTGTTGGCGAGTGAGGATTTACCTGGTACAGCGTGATTGGTGGCCTTCTTGGATGAATTGATAGTAATTAATCTTTGAATACAATTGTAGACCAAATGCAACCAGGTGCTGGAGGGTTAAATTAAAATAAGCACCAACGAGAACCACATGTGCTGTTCAGGGGAGAGCTTAAAATAAATCTGATACTAAAGATTCACCAGAAGAGCATGAAAAGGAGTGACACCAACGCCCTCCTAGAAACACGTGGCGAATGAGGGACAAGGACCAAGTCCTGGTATACCAGAGGTTCCTCCTCTGACGAGTAGGGACTCTGCACATAATGTAGGCATGAAACAACTTCAGTGGAGTATCATGCAAGATGGTAGGGTATATCCCATAGGATTCTAGAGTAGGCCTGGCATTTGGAGACAAACATGATGGGCCTGGTCCCCTGGAGCTCCCAGACCCTAATTGGTTTTTAGAAGGGGATTGCACTGCATTTACCCGGTTCGACCAACACACTAATAAGATGAGCCACCCATCCAGAACTAAGAAGACGACTGTAATTAATGAATGCACCTTAGGTAGTAATTAGTATATGTTGTGCCTTAGTAGTTAGATAGTAGTTTAACAGTGGTTAAAGACCCATTTCATGTATAAAATTACACAAACACTAACAAGTATAAATAAACAAATGAATAATAACAGTACTTATCATAGAGTATACAATAAGACAGTTAATAAAGCATAGAAATTAAAAAAAAAGTTCGGGAAGAATATTTTAGTGTTATTTCTAGCTCAAAGCTGAAACTTTTTACGAGATCCTTATGGTCACAATGAGAGAAACAAAGTACTAATAAAACCTCTGCTACTCGCTTAGGTGGCCGCATGGTATAAGGCGTAACTCTCGCAAACACTAGACTAGGCGTGTAAAAAGTTACTTAAAGGAGGGCAAAATAAAGTTGTGGGCCCCAAGACTTCAATTTATTAATTGTTCTTCAAAATTTGTTTGGAAAATGATTAACACACATAATAGACTGACATGAATAAGTTTAAATACATTGATAATTTAAAACAATCATGAATATCTTAGTTAAGATTACTTTTATTAAGTTTTTTGGTAGAAAACAATTGTTTGATTAAATAGTAAGATGGAAAAACATCGCCTTATATTTTTTTGGCATGATTTAACAAGTTTAGGAATTCTTATTTTGGCATGGTTAAGTAAAAATACTGTTTTGATGTGTTTAAATAAAGCCTGCTTCACAACGTAACACATTTAAATCAATTATCCCGTGTGCCAGATTGAACACACTGGCGGGCCGTAGTTGGCCACCCCTGGAATAGACTGTCAATGACGGGGAGATCGGAGTTTGAATCTGTCAGGTGTACTGAGGATGGTTTTTATTATTATTATTATTAGCACCGCGTCTTACTACCCGTTCGGTTTATACGCACTTACGCTAATGTGTAATGGTAGGGTGATTGTGAGATGAAATGAAGGACCTACAGTTTAACGTGGAATCCGAACCACGGTGGAGGCCTGGCATTCCCCACATTCACAAGATGTCTTGTCAGAGGTGAAGGAAGGGTTTGGTAATCGGATAAATCTGTGCTGAGACCGAGGATTGAGCCCCGGCCGCCAGCTCAGAAGTCTGTCACCTTACCCCTAAACCACCAGGTCACCTTTGGTTTTTATTAAATGGTTTTCCACACTACCTCCACTTAAATACGGGTGCATTTCCTCTAAATTCAACTTTAATCATCCCAACACATTAGTGTAATTAGTACAGATGCGTATAACTCAGACGGAGAGTGAGCCGTGCTGCTATGTGATCGCTACTAGATTGTAATTGGACTAAGAAAATCAAACGCCTCAACTAGTTCTTAATTGTTACTTGGTAACTGCTACTACCCGCTTTAGTGGCCGCGTAGTCTAACGCGCTACTCTCGCAGTAGACAAGACTGCCGATGACGGGGAGATCGAGGTTCGAATCTTGGTTGGGTGTACTCAGGGTGGTTTCTCTCTCTCTCTCTCTCCCCTCCCTCCGGAAATGATTATACACGTCCTCTAAATATAACCTACCAAATACCTATAAACCGTTAGCGTAACTAGTACATAAGCATATAACCCGAGCGGGTAGTAATACGCAGTGCTAAAAAAATCTGGTTATTACTGAAAAACTATTAAAACCATCCTCTACATAAGTTGTGTCCAAATTGCGGCCGGTGATGAGATTTAGTCCGGCCCGTGATCTTGTATGTAACACTTGACACAGCTTAGTTATGGTAGCCTACTGCATTAAGTTTTATTTTTAGTGAAGACTGGTCCAATTTGTTATTACTAGGATATTAAATACAACATAATAGGTATGTTGTTTCCTCACTGCAGCTCAAGAATATATATATATATATTTACAACATACCATGATTTGACATCGTCCGTGCGGCCCTCGTTCGCAAAAGGTTCGGACACCATTGCTCTTCTTTATCGTAGTTAGTTGTTTCAAAAAAAGGTCAATGAAAGTAAATTGAATCAAAAGTGAAAATGTTGATCTTGTACCTGACGCTTAACACTCGAGAACTGCGATGAGAATAAATTAATAGGTACCTAATTGTTTTTTTAATTATAATACATTATCTTTTCTTTCCGTTTTTAATTCTCTCGATCAAATCACGATGCCAATTTTGCAAAGGGTAACAGGAAATCCGGGTAGATGTTTTCTCTAAACTTTTTTTTTTTTACTCCCTCGCGTGACGTTTTCTAGACTTTCCCAGCATCCACTTGCTTGCGACGCGCATGCGCGAAGAGTTGATTGAATAGCCATCAAGCGTTTAAAGGCATTAAATATCACGAACAACGGTTGTGTTTAGAGTTGACGCAGCATGGTGGATGCGAACCTGTTTGGTCACCCATAATGCCATGCTCCCTTATTTCAACAAATCGGTTCATAAAAATACACGTTTAGACTTAAGTTGTACTCAAAAAAGACCACTACCATTAAGTCCAAAATTATAATACTTAAAGAAGATTTAAGATTTGGTTATGTAATTGTACAGGCTTTTACTCCACGCGTCTTAACACGTCCGGACTATCCACATATTCTACTCCAATGAGGAATATATAATTTTATAGGAAATGTACTACATTTGTGTAGGGGGAGAGTAGAAACCTAATTAAGAAAAAGAACCTAGGTACAACTGGCTGGTAATCGCTACCGTAAAACCAGACCAAGCCAGCCTTAGTAGGTGGATGTATGGAGTTATTTTTCACCTAAATGTTTTAATATTCCCGTGCAAATGTGGGCAAATTTCCTATAACTTCTATCAACCCTAGCTACTCTACCCTATTAGTGTAATCAACTGAGAATATCCCGGGCGGGTGCTAAGATGCTGTGCACAGAAATAAACTAAAACATCTCGCCTTGGCTTAACACTTGTAAGACTACCAGAATGTTTACACTATTTGTGGTAGCAAAGCGGACAAACCTAAACGCAGATGCTAAATACCTAGGCCGATTTCACACCAACATGGTCCAATCGAGTCAAGTTCAGCGCAGTCAAAAGGCTTCACATCGAATCAGTCGTTGATCTGACTTGACTGGAACACATTGAAACAATTATTTTATTCATTGAACTGTCTTTGTACGGGATGTATGTGGATGTAGCTACGTTCATTATTCTTCGCAAGATTATTCGTATAAAAATGACAAAACAAAAAATAAAATTAGGCGTCCTTCCTTTAAGGAGACACACGTTTGGTTCTTTTAAACCATGTTTCTTGATTTTACTCAATTATTACCATTAACATATTTATTTCGATGCTTCGGATTCTTAAAAAAAAAAGGTTTTTTTTAGCATTTCATTATTAAAAACGTTTGAAAACTGAATTGAAACTGAAACATTCCTCAGTACACCCGATCAGGATTCGAACCCCGATCTCCCTGTCACTGGCAATCTAGTTTATTGAGAGAGTGACGCATTAGAACACGCAGCCATCGAAGCGTTTTTTTATTTAGGTAGATTTTATTTAATACTGTCAAACTATGAATACAAACTATCGTCACTTATTAATTACTGCCTTAAGATAAAACAAAACGGGGTCTAAATAAATTAAATATTTAAAATCTAAGAATTTTAAATTCTCTATGTTAAAAAGATCACCTCGACGTGAAAGTTGAAGCCGGACCTTTGGTCTAACACGGCTCCCGGTTTTGACTATTTTTAATATTTATTTTTTCCTCGTATCACCTATTTAAATTATGTCTGTGACAATTGGTTTCGGTCGGTGGTCTGAATTTTATACTTACAGCTTACACAATGCCTGTTTATTCTTTATTATTTTATATAACTATCACATTTTTCTATCTACCGCCCTTTTTCTTGGTACTTCCAAGTCTATTTATGAAACCATTTCTCCCTCGGGTCTAAGGATATTGAATGTTGTCGCTGAAGAAAGAATGCTCGCCCTTGATTACATCGACAGTCTCCTGATAGTACCGGTTGAGAAACCACTGTCGCGAAAGTGGTGTTGTATTTATAGAAAGGTCCTTTCCTCCTTTTTCCAGGTCAGGGGTCTTCAACCTTTTCTTTGGCCGTGGGCCTTTGGTTAATGGTAGAGTGGCTGCATCCTCGCTCATATATATACATCGTCATTTACATGTTATGTTTAATTTTGTATGTATACAAAAAATATCTTAATATAGATCTAGAGGTCCCGGGTTCGATCCCCGGTGCTTCCAGATTTTCCCTAAAACAGGGTCTAGAACGGTGTCAACTCGGCCTTGTGAAGACTGAGGAGCTACTGAATCAAAAAGTAATGACTCCAGTCTAGAAAACTGAGGTTAACGGCTGTAGGGTTCGTTGTGCTGACCACATGATAACCTCCCTATATTAGCAGAAGTTGACACTATCTCCTCCAACAGATGGTGGCCGTTCGGTTGGTGTGGCTCATTTATGGGCTGACATCATGGAGTATTTTATTTTTGTTTACAAATGTATTTAAATAAACGTGCTATAATTGATTAATCCTAGCCTGAGACCTGAAGTAAACAAACATTTCCATATCACTACGCGAAGGACCTATATGATTGGAGTAACACCAGTGCAATATTTTAAATAGGCGTGACCATGTATAGTCAGTACTATAGCAAAATAAGTTACTACTAATTTTTATAATTTTTTAATGCTTTTAAATTTCGTGTCTTATGTTTAACAAAACTGACACTGACCGTTGCTGACTTGACGTTAACACGCCGAGTCAGGAGTTTGTTGCTTTTCGAAAAGTGCTGACAAATCTTAAAAGTAAAATTTTTAAGTCAAATGAAGTGATGGATTTAGTTATAATAATTTTCTGTTATTTTAAAACACGTTTAATACAAAATATATAAGGGACTATTTAGTGAAAGAATACCAGTGAAAATCCGCTCACTAGCAAATAAGAGCATAGACTTCAACGTGGCTTTGTTTACATCAGGTCTCAGCTTAGGGTGAATCAATAATAGCAAAATCCGTTAAATTTAATTCCCTGGTATTCTAGGGTTTTGGTCGGAAGAAACCCTTAAAACACACATTTAGAACTGACAGCTGCCGATCACATCACTTGACGTATGAATACGTCACTGTAGACCTAGAAACTTTTCTAGCTGTTCGTATAAACATTGGATTATTTGCGAGCTGTGAGTTGAAACCCATGCTCTAGATATTTGTAGGATTCTGCAACAGAATTACAACAGTTCATAAAACTTATGAAAACACCATGAAATGAAATTTTGATAAAGAATATTATGAATTAATTTTTCTACTCGTTGATATTGAGGGTAAAAACGCTCGACAACCACTAACCTTTTCCTTAATACCTACCAAAATATGTTAATATACTCTCCGATTATGACATTATTGAGAATTACGAATTGGTTGACATTCATTATGATTTAAAGGATACAATCTGTCATTTGTTGACAGTCTTTTTATTTAATTACCCGCCTTGGTGGTGTAGTTGGCTAACGCGCTTGTCATGTTTAGCTCGACTGCTGAGAACTGGGGGTGGTTTTTCCTGAAATGGTTTTCCACTCTCCCTCCACGCAAATGCGGGTTCACTTCCTTTAATTCAACCTTCCCAATTCCTAATCCATTAGTGTAATTGGTACTTAAAGCGTATAACCCGAACGGGTAGTAAGACGTGGTGCTAAATATTATTATTATTTATTTAATCGACCTGGCTCAAGGAAGTAAAAAGTCATCAAAATGTCTTGAATACTGGTTTGGGCCTGTACATTCATTTTTATAGCTCGACGAATCTGAATGTGCGAAACGGTGATTCGTCCTATTCTTGGGGCCTAACGAGATCATACGCCTTTGGACATTAGTAGTTTGGCGAATTAAATAGTAATAGAATTTTCTATTGATAGGCTTGAGAACATTATATTAGGTAGATCGGGTGCATTTATGTAAGAACTAATACATTCTCAATAGTTTATGGGATTTTCATTTGAATGTTCTTTCTTTTTTTCATCTACAGAATCTTATTTGATAGCTAGAAAAGCTACTAGATCTACTTGCGTCCATCAAGTCATCTAATCTGCAGCTGCCACTTTTTCATATATAATGTCAATACCAATAAATTAACACTAATAATATATTAAAATATATTTAATTTTGGCCGCATTTAAATATGTTTGTATTTTCTAAAAATTCCTTGTAAAATTACTAACTTAATATAGATTCAAACAGTAAAAAAAAAGCATTTGTCCTTCTGTATTAACTTTTGATTGAATATAAATACGTAATAATATGTTAGCTAGTATTGAGATATTCCTAACCTAATTTGCTACCACCATTTCTCTCGCTAGAGCCTATATGTGTACACCAAGACAAATATATTCATTCTCTTTTATCAGTCGAACAATAAGTTTTGTGCCTTCTATGGCCAATTATGGCTGTTAGGGACAAACAATCTAGCCTCAGGTAACTAAAAGAGTAATGTAAATTCTAAGGACATGCACTAGCATATATATGGCTTTAATAAGACAAACTAGTTTTAAAATAATATAATTCTCATCACTAATTTCAGTCTTGTTACTCTCCTAAGACTGGACTTTCGATGACGGGGAGATCGGGGTTATAATCCCTGTCGGGTTCGCTGAAGTGTTTTTTTTTTTACGAAATGATTTCCAACTCTACCTCCACGCAAATGTGGGTATATTTCCTCTACATTAAGTTTCCCATCCCTACTACATTCGTGTGATTATGATATACGTGCACAACACGAACGTGTAGGGAGGCGAGCTGATGTGTGTGGGTATATAATAGATAGATATAGTGTTAGTTCCCCTCTCCTGCCTGACTCAAATAGTCCCCGGCTACAACCAAGGAACCTCCCTCGGGGCGAGGGGTTTGGATGACGAGACATAGCTAATACTCTGAGATAACAGGGCGGGCTTATTTGTGCATACTTTCACTCCGACAACATAACAGCTGGATCTAGGCTGGCGAGTTGGCCTGTGTTGACAACTCACTTGTTGGCCAAAGTAAGTTCTATATCGCTTTATTGGATTTGTTTACTCTAGTTTTGTACATTATTTCAATATCAGCAGTTCTCAAGTATTTGTGACAGTGACCAGATTTTTTAAACGGATAGAAATATTCCTGGTCAAATTACGCAATGCCCATGAAAAATATTAGATAACTATGGGTTATTTTTAGCACCGCGTCTTACTACCCGTTCGGGCTATACTCTTGTGTACTAATTACGCTATTGGGTTACGAGTGAGTAAGGCTGAATTTAAAGAAAGTGTACCCTCATTTGCATTGACAGTGCGTGTGAGGACTCACTTAAGAAAAACAGCCCTCTATACACACGATCTCCCCGTCATGAGCGGTCTAGCCTATTGTAAGAGTAGCGCCTTAGACCATACGGCCACCGAGGTTAACTGTTGAAATTAAATGTGTGTAAAATCAAATTCAATCCATCCACTGAATCAATATTTGATTTATTCTGGCAAAAAAAGCTTACTTGTCAAAAAATCTGAAAATTATATGGACCTTACTCTGGTTTCTTCTCCCCC
>CABFVZ010001725.1:0-27863 GCA_902151445.1 Timema monikensis | reverse complement strand
CCAAAATTATTAATTGTAATGGTGGATTATAATAAATTACATTACCATTTACTATATGAATTTCTTTTTTAAGTTCCGCGAAAGGTTCTGCGTGCAAAATTGTAAAGTAAATTTTTAAATAGTTTTTTGGCAAAAAAAAAACCCCAACAAAAACGCGTTATTATTCGTTATTTACTTGTATTGTGTTGATTATTTATTTTACAGAAGAATATGTACAGAGCTTCCTTTTTTTTGTAGGACATGAAATTATGCACAGAAAAGTGACTACTGAGTAATCTTTGATTGGGTAGTGAGATATTTACATTAAAAAAAAACAAGGTTAAGAAACCACAATTTGGTCTCTTATCAAATTAATTATGTTCGGCGGATGGGTCTGCTCGTTGGGCTCCATTATTGGCGTGGGCCTTTGGCATTTTGCCACCTACGCCACCCTGTGGTTACGTCACTGAGCGATAGGCTTGTTTCATGTAGTGTGTGTGTGTTTATATAGTTTTGTTTTGTGTTTTATATGTATTTAATTTGGTATATTTGATGTATTGTGCGTGCTTAATTTGGCACCACCAAAGAAACGAGCCTCTCTTGGTATAATTACCAAACTAAATATGATATTATATTTGGAAGAAGCTACAGGAAAGGTGGACGGAAACATATAAAAGCGACAAACACGATATGGCCCTTAAAGTGAAAAGAAGAACACGGCTCACACTTTACACTGCTGCCAATGGACAAAGGGGTAATGCTTGCCTCATAAAGAAAATCTATCTTCACCGCCCAATCCCCCGACCTAGGTTTCATTCTATCGGAATTCATCAGGGAGGAGCGTGAAACGCGCAACGCAACTTCCTAGAAGAGGAAACCAAATAACACTAAAGGGAGAAAAAGTAAAATTGTAAAGAATGATAGGACAAACAGATAGGAGCATATGTAAGGAATAACATAAAGGACAAACACAGGAAAAGGACATTGGATGTGAATATATATTTTTTTAATTTTCAATACTTTGCTAAAAATAAATAGAAACTAAGCACTGCGTCTTATTACCCGTTCAGGCTATAGTCTTATCTACTAATTACGCTAATAGTTTCATATTAGGAATGTTATATTTAGAGGAAGTGTACCCTCATTTGCGTGGAGGGAGAGTGCAGAACCATTTTGGGTGAGAAAAAATACCTCAGTATACCCGAGCGAGATTCGAACCCGTCATTGCAGTCTAGACTACTGCGAGAGTGATGCCTTATACTATGCGGTTACCATATTGGCTCAAACAAAATTAAATACAAAGGCTGCACTTTTCGTTTAAATATTAATAAATACCACTTTAGGCAGTAATTTCCCCCTAATTAGTCCATAAAACGGAGGGTTTACTGTAGTTGAAACCCCCGTCACGGAGGTACACCAGCCACTCATGACGTGTCTCTTGAGAGCATTGCCTCTCCGTCCCAAACCTCACCTTGGCGCTCCGCCGCGCGACTCCGGGCAAACAACCTCCGACAACGGGTCATCGCTCCCTCTCTCACTTCACTTCACTTCTCTTCTCTTCTTTACACAATATTATTCTTGTTTTTAAAAAAAGCAGTTTTCTCTCCCACTGCTGTTTCACTTCATCTGTCCTTTTTTTCCTCCTCCTTGCTGTACCTGTCTGCTCTTCACCTGTACTCACAGACAAGATAATACAGGTAGGTACATTGCACTTTTAGAAGGAAGAACCTTATCCCCGATTCGGTGGCCGCATAGTCTTAAGGCGTCACTCCCACAAATAGACTAGAACTGTCAATGACGGGGATTTTAATGTTCGAATCACGGTCCACTGACTTGTTTTTTTTTCCCTATATAGTTTTCCACTCTCCCTGTACGCAAATGTGGATAAATTTCCTCTAAAGTCAACCTTAATCCCCTTAATACATTAGCATAATTATTAGATATGCATACATCCCGTATATGTAGTAAGACATGGTGCTAAAAACAATCCATTCATACGTCAGGTCATGTAAACTGTAGCTGTCACTTTTCAGGTGCCTTTTCAATAACTCTGATATTGTGGTAAAATTGTGTTAATGAAGACTGGAAAAAAAAGTTGTGTTTTTTAAAAAGCCCTTCCTATGAAAATTAGACTGTAACTATCTGTGGCCCTTTTTCGGTTCTCTTTCCTTTTCATCTCGCAAGGGACAGCTTTCAAAGAGGAAACGAAATGTTTCCTTTTGTACCTTTTTCGCGGTGACTTGGGATTTTTTGTTTGAGTGGTTTAAAAAGAAAACATTCCTGTACATTCATCAACCTAGCAAATATGTTTTACAACTGACCAGTCATTTCACGCCGCTTGTCAAAATTACGAGAAGAGTCATATGTTTGCGAGACGGGCGAACACTCCGCTGTTTTTAGCAAGAAAGGTCCAAAGTTACTACCCATCCTGATACATCCTTAGGACGAATGCACACGCGGCTCAAAGTGTTAATAGAGAATAAGTAGAGCTATCAACGTTTAATAAAACATAACAGAATAATGGTTTTAAGGTTTATTTAGGTCTACTTAGTTTTGTTGTATGATTAGTTATTTTAGTATGATCGCCATTGCCGTTATTATATTATTTATTTTATCTGAGGTATTTAACATGCGCGTTTTGAATCGACTGATTATATCAAAAAACGAGAATTTCTATGAGCGAGAGTGAAAGGTGCCACCAATTTTGCCAACGGAAGTATTTTCACATACTTTCCAGGGTTCCTTTACATGGGACGGACGACTTTACTTTCCCTCCGAAGGAAGTTGTGCTACGTGTTTTGTCGTTCAAGAAAAATCCGTTAACCCCGGACATGTTGTTATATTTAGATAGATTAATGAATGAAGAGCATAATAATGAATAAGTTAAATTGAAGTTATTCTTCTATAAATAAAATAAATATGATACATCTATTTTTGCAACGAAAATATAAGTTTTTATTTAAACTATTCACGCATAAGTACTAAGGGAATAAAATTATTCAACTAAAGAGTTGTCAGTTCTAACTTGAACATCAAATTTCTTTAAACGGCATTAACAAGCTAATATTTTTATTTAAAAAAATATACTTTTGAGTTTTTATTTAAAAAACTTATCTAATATTTCTTGTCGCTTATGGCATGGAAGAGAACCCTGGAAGAAATATGAAAATACCTTTCCCGGCAGAAGTGTTAGGCCCTTCCTTTCTCGCTCATAGAAATTCTCGTGTACTGATATAATCAGTTGGTTCAGAAAGTATACGTTAAATAGCTCAGATAAATAAGTTACTAGAGCCTCATATTCTGGAGTTGAGTCAAATTCATTATCTTACGAACCCCAATCAAAATCTTGGTAAAAGTTATGGACGCAAGACGGACATTGGTAACCTTTATACACTCAGTTAAGTGTTACATTAATGGTCAGAGGTTTGGTTGAGAATTTAGGACTACAATTATGCAACGGTCGAGCTACCAGTTAGTTTTTGAGCTTTAAAAATCGCTTATTTTCAAATTCTTCCTTTTTTCTCCTTCCAAATTTAGAATTTCCCAATCTTGAATATCAATAAGAACTCTAGGATCCATTCCCTGCATTTATATGCCATTGCATGTTTTTTGAAGACAGTCCCAATGTTGACATCTGGGAGCTTTATATAGTAAGCTTTTCCCATTGTTGGATATCCTACATTAATTTTATTTTCATGTACTCTGAAAGGTTATTTTAATGGTGATCAGACTAAAATAATTACTCAATGTTATTATGAGCGCTTTTCTTTTGTTTTATAGTCGGGTAGTCTTAGTTTCAAATTGATTTTGGTTAAATTATTCATTCTTAGCAAAAATGTGTTTGACTTGTTATTTTATGGCCCGTTTATAGATAGCTATCTACGTTGTTTTTTTGCAATTTTTTTTCATTGGGATGGGATGAGGAGGGTTTCGAAACCATGACTAGCCCATGCACGAACAAATATCAACTCAACCGTAACCGTAAGTCTCATTTTTTTAAATGTAATAATCGAATACGAAATTAGTCTAATAATTTTACGTATGCAAATCAGGCCGATTCAATTGGTGCTAACATTTTGCAATTTTTTTTAACTATTTCGACTGTTTATCAGTTACCTTAATTATAGAACCTAAGGTAACACGTGGGCTAAGAATAATTTTAAGGACGTGCACCAGCATTTGTCTGCGGAAAGATGATTGACACTGTAAAGTAAAATAGTCTATAACACCAACCTGGGGACTCAAATCGGGCGTTTGCACCGCTCACCTAACTATCCATAAGCTCTATGCCGTTATACTCTCACCAATGATCACACGATCTAAGGTGTCACGGAGGGAAGGTCTAGTTTCACTGCAGTTTTCCCCATGTTATATATCTTCCACGGTAATTCAGGTGCAATTTCTTTTAAGTTACTCTTCCATATTTTAACTTTGAGAAAATGTCGTTAATTACCTTGGTGTTAAATGAACTTATTGCACAAATTCCGCCCTGTAGCCACATATCTGCGTCTGAACAGATCGTATCAGCACCCCAGTTTGAACAGTCATCTTCCCGTCAGTGTAATCTTGTAATTACGAACCCGTCTAGTCATTGATGGTTCTTTTAATGTTTCGCCATTTGCTATAATCATTATTTTCATGATGACTTTTACAGGCACTTAAATCCAAGAAGGGGTTATAAGCGGCTGTGATCGCTTAGAAAGAGAGCTCTCACTCACTCGTTACATTTCAGGCCTCCTGAAGACGCAAGGCTAGTTTTTATTTCATACCAGTAAATACCTCATTCTTGTATCTCTGTTTAGGTAGATTGTTACAATACATGGGATATGCACTGCGTAATGTTGAATAAAGTTGGATTGTCATCAACTTATTATTTTTGTTGACACAAGATACGACGATTGATGAGGCTACGTATGCCAGACGACTGTTGAGGCTACGTATGTCGTATCCGACAAGCGGATGAAGCTGTTTGTAGATGAGCCATGAAACACAGCTACCTTTAATCTCACCTTTACCACCTCCTATCACTTTGATATGGTGTTATAGTTGTTTCTAGCTCTAATCTCACCTTTACCACCTCCTATCACTTTGATATGGTGTTATAGTTGTTTCTAGCTCTAATCTCACCTTTACCACCTCCTATCACTTTGATATGGTGTTATAGTTGTTTCTAGCTCTAATCTCCCCTTTACCTACCTCCTATCACTTTGATATGGTGTTATAGTTGTTTCTAGCTCTAATCTCACCTTTACCACCTCCTATCACTTTGATATGGTGTTATAATTGTTTCTAGCTCTAATCTCACCTTTACCACCTCCTATCACTTTGATATGGTGTTATAGTTGTTTCTAGCTTTTTTGGTCAATTTTTTATATTTAAAGTTGTCTCCTGATATTTTACTTTGAGAAGAATATGATAAATTTAGACCATATACTTAAAATGACCTTGTTTTTGTTGATTATTTTTAAGAATGAATGTGATATATTATATATTGTTGAGAAATATTTGTATTTATGAAAAATATATTGTTTTATTTGTATAGGTGCGTTTTTTGTTGTAATTAATCGCTATCTTGACGATGAAAGTTCAAGAACGAAACTCACTAAACTGATAGTCGGACGAACAATATGTTCGTAACATGTTTTCGAGTATCAAACGGGCTTTTTTTTCGATGTTCTAT
The DNA here is from genome assembly GCA_902151445.1 of Timema monikensis. NCBI lineage: Eukaryota > Metazoa > Arthropoda > Insecta > Phasmatodea > Timematidae > Timema > Timema monikensis. The sequence continues at coordinate 22,204 of CABFVZ010001725.1, read as the reverse complement.
CTTAATTTCAAACCTTATTTGCTAACGTCACTAACCAAAGAATGTTCTCTCATACAGTACAGTACAGTTTTATAAATATGGCCAGTAATAGGATATAGTGGGGCCAAAACAAATACGTCGTGTTTTATGAAGACCCGAAGTCATATTAAAGATCCCTCCTGCACTGTCTGTTAGAATTCCATAGTTACTCCAGGCATACTAAGCCAAAGGTCCCGGGTTTGATTTCCGTGTCAAGGTATTATTTTTCATTTTAAAGAATATGAAAAAGATTCAACTAACGAAAGTGGTGTACGTTACATATATGTCATACTTGTTTAGTTGGAAAGTTATGGAAATGGAAATCGATCCAGAACCTTCGTCTTAGCACGCAGCCTTTAGTTATTCAAGTCAAAAGTCTCAATTAACTTGCCAGGCCATAGATTAATCTAGGGGGTGTTCGGAACCATAGTTTTGACCATATGATATTGAGACATATTATTTCAAATATTTACCGCACCTGACTGACTTGGGAGGTCGGGGTTCGAATCCTGACCATGTGGGATACGTAGACGTTTTAAACCAACTAAGTTAATTTCCGTATTCTCTCTGGGCAAACTTTGGCCCATTTATTTAAAATTCAAATTTATCTTGACCTCTTATTCTCGACAGAACAAGTCGTACACACTAGCAATAAACCATAGATTTTTTAAAGTTATTTAACTTAAAAACTAATCAATATTTGAACCTGTCCTCAATTCACTTTTGTAGACAGGGTAATATGGTCAGATTGACGTAGAAATGAGATATAAAAAAATAGCCACCGTCAAATATAATATATATAACATTGATCCACTTCGGTGGCCGCGTGGTCTAACGCGCTAATATCGTGTTGGGCTAGACTGCCGAAGACAAGGACATCGGGGCTCGAATATCGGTCGGATGTACTGAGGGTAGTGTTTCTAAATGGATTTCCACCCGTCCTCCACGCAAAGGCGTGTGCATGTCCTCTAAATTAAACCTTCCTAAGCCCTAAAACCATTATTGTAACTAGTACATAGACGTATAACTCGAACGGGTAGTAAGATACTGTGCCAAAAAAAAAATTCTTAGCACGATTTATAAAATTGCATGCGCTGACAAAAGTAAAAGTCTTAGGAAACGTGACTTGGCGGTTGAATACACGAGAGTAGATTTAGTAACTTATGAAACTGTCATACATGGTTTTCTTTTGGTGATCCAGCTATGGGAAATCTCCCTTAACGGACATTTTTGAATAGTGGACCCTTCTTTATAACGGACAGTCTACATTTCCCAGATAAGATAACATTGGCTCTTTACCTTGAGACAACCTCCCAATAACGGACTTTCTCCATACTGTACGCGGATACTTCTTGAGACACATAAAATCTCTAAACAGCGGACAAAAATCCAAGCACCAGTTCAACTACAGCATTTGACAGGAGAGATGTCAGGAATGGCATTGTCTCGCGGGTAGTATGAGCAGTCTCACCTTCCTTTCATTAGAAGTCCGCCCCTGCAGCGACCATCTTAGGCCTGATTTACAAAAATATGCTTGAAGAGGGGTACCCAAACATTACAACGGCTTTGAGAATCTTCCCCTCGCTCTTCCAATGTCTGTTGCCTTAGGAGAAAGGAGTTTCAATAAACTAAGTCTCACTTGAGGGGCACCCTGGGGCAACAGAGACTTACAAACTCGAGCAGCACCTCTAGTCAATATAAGAGAGCATCCACATTTTGTTATGACGATGCAATAAAAACCTTTGCTTCAAAAATGCTCACAAAGTGAACTTTTGAAGATTTTTTTAAATTATGTAGACCATGATGAACCAAATTTTGACACCTAGGTTGTTAATGTCAATTTTTTATTTTGTAGCTATGTAATTGTAGTAAAAGTATTATGTCAATTCTGTGTTTTATTTCCGAAAATATTAGTTAAAGTGTAGATTATTAAGGTTGAACGAAATTCACATTTTAAGTCAAAGATGGCCTTAAAACATCTTTTGAGGCTTAAATTTGGAAAAAAGAAATCCACCCCCTTCATTCCCCAAAGTAGAGGGGTCATCAGAATCCTAGTGTACCACCCCACCCCGGCTGACATAAATCCTAACTTAATCCCTGCATATGGATTAAACTCTGTATGAGTACTATGATATTTTTTAAAAATATATAAATTTTTCCAAATAAGAAACTTCTTAGTAACGGATTTTTTTTCTCTCTATGTAGGTGTCCGCCATTAAGATATTCTACTGTGTGCTATTATTTGTCTGAAGTCCAAGCAAATGACGTAAGGTGTCCCGGACCCGGAAAGCTCAGTTGGTAGAGCGTTACTGCGTTAATCCAATACTCCATGGCTTGAATCCCTGTATTGACATCATTGTATATCTTCTGTTCCAGTTCGAGCAGTATGCCCGCGCCACGTTCCACATCGGCCCATCCCCGCACTCTCTGAGGTTCGTGACGGACGGCCAGTTACCCTTGAGACAATGTCTCCACCCCGAGGCCTGCACCAAGAACCTCGAACTACCGACCTACTACGCAGTCTTCAACGACCTCCGCAAGGAGTTTAAGGTCTTCTACGCAGCCACCGAGGAGATAAACTCCATCGGCGATATGGTCACCTGTATCCTTTTGTCATCCATAGTTAGAAACAGGGGGTTGCAAGTAGACTAATCTGTGTGTATGTGAGGGTGTGTGAGGGGGGTGGGGGTTGAGATCCAGGGTGCAGCCATCCACTCGCCACATGTCTTTGCCACGCACCTACCGCACCTCATGGTCATGGCATCCGTGCGCGTCGTGTCATGGCAAAGATCTACCACGATTATTGTGTAACTAACCTAACCTAACCGTAAGCCCAAAACAAACTTGTTCGAATATCGACAATTATGTTGACGAAGCTGAGAATTTTCCACCCGAATATGGGCCAATAACTAAAGAAGAAGAATCCTGTACAAAGAGATAAAAATATATTTACTTATTTATAGATATATCACGTTCTTATTTGTGTAAATGCAATACTTCTATTTTCCTCTTAAGAAGGAGTGTGACGAGTTGATGTGATTTCTATCTAATACAGTCAAATGGCGAATCAAGGATGTCCCATCTAGCCTCATGAAAATATGACCTTTTAATAATGGTTATAGTTACTATACTAGTTTTAGTTGGTTGTTTCCGTAAGGTAAGTTGTTTATTATTATTATTAGCACCGCGTCTTACTACCCGTTCGGGTTATACGCACTTACGCTAATGTGTAATGGTAGGGTGATTGTGAGATGAAATGAAGGACCTACAGTTTAACGTGGAATCCGAACCACGGTGGCGACCTGGCATTCCACACATTCACAAGATGTCTTGTCAGAGGTGTAGGAAGGGTTTAGAAATCAGATAAATCTGTGCCGGGACCGAGGATCGAACCCCGGCCGCCAGCACAGAAGTCTGACACCTTACCCCTAGACCACCAGGTCACCGGTAAGTTGTTAATGCCAAGTTCGTCACCCACATGAAGGTAAATATTTGCCGAGGGTGGCAGTTTTGACATGAAAAACCACAATCACAATGTACAATAATCTTAAAATGTTGTGTTGCGGTTCTATTAAAAATGGATTTGTTCTTAAATATTTTCTTGTGAGTTATGGCAGCCCACTTAAAATGTAATTGAAAATGAGCTAATTTCATCTTTTGATTATTTTTTAATCATATAACTTATAATGTAATATTTGTAATTGTAAGGAATAGGTTGATACCCTTCACCTCCATTTTGGACTGAACCGTCTTTTGAAATAACAGACAACTCGTCAAATAACGCTGGTTGTCTGCAACGGGCTAATGGCTGCCTCCTTTATATATTAACTGCCCAAATAAAAAATACTTCATATTCGGTGGGCCTTATTGTTAACGTCTCCTGAAACTTGTGAGCCCATTGTTAACATTTTCGTTTATTTATTCATAAAAACGTCGCTACTGTATGACAGTTTTGGGCAAACTTTCCTTTTTTATATAAAAATTTTTATTCTATCTAGCTTTGTGATTTTGTTTTAAATTGTGAAATATAAAAACTTATTCATATTTATCATGAAAAAATGTTCCCGGATTCCCATTTTGAATTCAAGGCTATTTACCAAACATACAAATTTTCTATAATTTATTTCAAGAAACTATTCTTAAGTTAATTTATTTTAGAAAAACAAAGATACTGTTATTGACAATGTAAAATATTCCCCCGATAGCAACTTTGAACCAACTCCTCAGAATTATTTTAAACATTTCTTTGCAAAAATCGGCGATTTGTTAGCTACTGTTAGATTTAAAAAAATTAGTAAAACAAATGTGTATAACTATTTATAATACAAGTAACTTAACAGGTACCCATTTTGAACCAAATCGCTAAGGTCATGTTTTTAAATATTCAGATAAAAAAATATCATAGTTTTTATAAATACCAAACAAATAGGCCTATACAGCTTTATTTGTCATGCCAATCTCAAACACTCCCCAGACATCCATTTGGTACCAAATTGTTCGAAAAATATCTAACATTTAAAAAAAATCTATACATTATTTTATTCCCTCTGGCTGATGGCGCCTCCCAGAGTGAGATGGCCGGGATGACCCCCTCCCCCCTATCCTCAAACCAGAACATTGTGTTTTGAAAACATCAAGTAGACACGGACTGATTGGCCTTGCGGACACGAAGACACACTAGAATATGTTATCTTGTCCAGAGTTTCAGGCACACTTTGTTGCGACCGGCTCGGAGCCTAGCAACTCAACGACCTTGAGATAACTGTCCCTGTCTTCTAAACTGGCCGGAAACCCCGCAAGTACATTGTCGGAGCCAGTCACGGGCTAGGAGCGTCCTTGTCACTCCGGTCTTCTGTGGAGGAGATCTTGGGTTTGATGCCAACACAGCAGACTAACCAGTAATGTGCGTCACTGCACGTCACAGTTCACAATTTAGGATGTATTCCCTCCCTACCTCCACTATTACCAACACTAGCAGCGTTGACCACGTGGTCTAGTTTGTTAGACCAGCATTGTGGTGTGTTGGTTTTTATTGGTCAGCGTGTCTCACTATTCTTTCGGGTTATGTGCCAGGTACGTTACTGTGCTAGGGAGGAGGAAGGTAGAGGAAACTCCCCCTATTGGCGATGAGTACACCCAACCTCCCCCAGGTACGTTACTGTGCTAGGGATGAGGAAGGTAGAGGAAACTCCCCCTATTGGCTATGAGTACACCCAACCTCCCCCAGTTACGTTACTGTGTGAGGGATGAGGAAGGTAGAGGAAACTCCCCCTATTGGCTATGAGTACACCCAACCTCCCCCAGGTACGTTACTATGCTAGGGAGGAGGAAGGTAGAGGAAACTCCCCCTATTGGCGATGAGTACACCCAACCTCCCCTAGGTACGTTACTGTGCTAGGGAGGAGGAAGGTAGAGGAAACTCCCCCTATTGGCGATGAGTACACCCAACCTCCCCTAGGTACGTTACTGTGCTAGGGAGGAGGAAGGTAGAGGAAACTCCCCCTATTGGCGATGAGTACACCCAACCTCCCCTAGGTACGTTACTGTGCTAGGGAGGAGGAAGGTAGAGGAAACTCCCCCTATTGGCGATGAGTACACCCAACCTCCCCTAGGTACGTTACTGTGCTAGGGAGGAGGAAGGTAGAGGAAACTCCCCCTATTGGCGATGAGTACACCCAACCTCCCCTAGGTACGTTACTGTGCTAGGGAGGAGGAAGGTAGAGGAAACTCCCCCTATTGGCGATGAGTACACCCAACCTCCCCTAGGTACGTTACTGTGCTAGGGAGGAGGAAGGTAGAGGAAACTCCCCCTATTGGCGATGAGTACACCCAACCTCCCCTAGGTACGTTACTGTGCTAGGGAGGAGGAAGGTAGAGGAAACGCCCCCTATTGGCGATGAGTACACCCAACCTCCCCTAGGTACGTTACTGTGCTAAGGAGGAGGAAGGTAGAGGAAACTCCCCCTATTGGCTATGAGTTCACCCAACCTCCCCCAGGTACGTTACTATGCTAGGGAGGAGGAAGGTAGAGGAAACTCCCCCTATTGGCGATGAGTACACCTAACCTCCCCCTTATACGTTACTGTGCTAGGGAGGAGGAAGGTAGAGGAAACTCCCCTATTTGCGATGAGTACACCCAACCTCCCCCAGGTACGTTACTGTGCTAAGGAGGAGGAAGGTAGAGGAAACTCCCCCTATTGGCTATGAGTACACCCAACCTCCCCCAGGTACGTTACTGTGCTAGGGATGAGGAAGGTAGAGGAAACTCCCCTATTGGCTATGAGTACACCCAACCTCCCCCAGGTACGTTACTGTGCTAGGGATGAGGAAGGCAGAGGAAACTCCCCTATTGGCTATGAGTACACCCAACCTCCCCGTAATGGGCAAACCAGACTAAAAGAGCTTGATATTTTCTATCACGTGCTCACCCGGGAGAGTTTGGTCGCCGTTTTCTGAGAGATCAGGACTCGAATCCCGGTGAAGTATGCTCTATCTTATCCTCTAAACCAGGGGTCTTTATGGATCCTGACCGACTTATAAACTTATCAATGGTCCTGCGATCACCCATCCTTTCTTCTACCTTATATTTCTTTAATTAAATAAGTGAATACCCTAGCTCCCCACCTTTATAGAAAAAAAAAGTTTATTTTTATACTAGATTATTAATGTTAATAATAAATGGCCCAACGAACATACATACCTGAAGAACATGATTTTGATTTACGCTAAACTCTTGCTATAGAATATCTATGCACTATTTACATAAAACGTTATTTTGTTGCCTAATTACTTGAAGATAAAACTTCTAATTTGATGATAAACGGAACTTGATTAAAATTCAACTGGTAAAAAAAAGTAAAAACATGATTTTGATGGTTAAAATTTGAGGGGGAAAATATCTTTATTCATTAATAAATAGTTCAATCGACTTCATCTTTTATGAAACTAGTTTGTAAGTTGACGAGAAAGTACATATTTTTGTGAACTAACAGCAAAAACAAAAATATCATACATTTGAAATGATTGGTCATGTATAAAAATTCTAAATAAACTTTTGGATGTAAAATCACCCAAAAAATAATTATGTCGAAATTGAACACAAAATATATTTATCAATTAGGCCTACACGACTGGGATGACTGTAATTAATAATAAGGTTATATTGTAAACTAGATAGCTGTTGCCCGCGGCTTTGCTCGCGTGGAAGTTGATTATATACAAATACGAAAATATACATATGTATTTACAGATTAATTTAAAATATTACGTTACGTTGATGACCATAACTTGACCTCAGATCAAAAATAATGCAAGTCCGATACAAACTTTCACCCCCTTTTTCATCCCTTATTAAATAAAATTTCCAAAATTCCTGAAACACGTATTTATTTGTTTTACGTCAATAACCGAAATACAAAATTTTGTTTATGTAACTTTCAAAATGACGGACTTTCATACATATTATCATCCCCTATTTTGACCCCTTTGGGGTGGAATTTTCTAAAATCCTTTCTTAGTGGGTGCCTACATAACAAAATGAATATACAGTCCGAATTTCATGCTTGTAGCCTTGATAGTTTGCGCTCGTCGATGATGAATCAGTCAGTCAGTCAGGACATGTTATTTTATAAGCATAGACGAATTTAATAATCCCCTGTATTTTTATTGTTCTAACCACTTTTATTTAGTATAGTCAGTTTGAATTTTATTTTTTTAATATCTTATTTTAAGGCTCTGTTTAGGGTGTCATGGTTGGAAGACAGAGCATGCTCAACTGACAATTATTAGGAAAATTTGTAATTAATGTTTAAAATGGTTTCCTGGCTTACAAGTAAATATTAAAAACTATTCAAATTTTAATATTTTTATTTTTGCTCTATTTAATATTCTTACCTGGTAGTCTTTCGTTTATTTCTTCTAATTATTTCCGAGGTTTCCAAGGAAGCTATTTTGAGCATGTGTGAACGTGACTCGTTTGTCCGTTCACGGAATGCAGGTTCGCGCTGCCGGGAAGGAGGAGATGGAAAATAGACATTTCCGTCCATTCGGCGGATGGCAAAATTGTCTAGTTTTAACAATAGTAATAAAATAATTGGAGAGAGTTTTGTAGGTTTTAGTGGCCCACCGGGTACCGTCCAAAACGTTAACTATGATTATCTTTTTGTGTTAAATAATGGGAAATATTTCTATTAATTTTAAACTTCATACAATGTTTTAGTCGTAGTTTTTCTAGGCCTAAAACCTGTAGTGTAAACTTTTGTAGGAAAACCTGCCGCATTAAGGGGAGGTGATTAGGGGCGTTTCTGGCAGGTTTTGGAAAGAGGTAGTTGGGTGGGGGTTAGGTTTTGGTTTGGAGTGTTTTGAGAGTTCTTCGAGACATGGAGGTAAGAGGACGTCCTGATTTTGACTACGTCTCCATCCAAGACAATTTCCACATATTCTAAAATGTTCTTGCCTCTTAAGAAGGTGCAAAGGTAAACCTGAGAAAAGTGATTTTTTGAGATGTTTTCTTTCTACATTCGCCGAAATAACACTTAATTCCACGGGAGTGCAAGCGTGGTGTTAGAATACCCTTGGAGATTCGTCCGACTACAACAAAAACGTAAATTGTGAGTCTAATCCTATTCTGGACAGACTTCAATTTTGTTGCTGGTGGCAATTTCTCCTCCTGAATTTGTTTATTTATTTTCTTTAGGCTTACCCAGGAAAATAAGTATAAGTTTGTGCAGTAAGGGTAGCTAAAGCTATCAACCGCTAAGCTACTCACCAAGGAGATATGACTTTCAGCTTTTCATCTCCATTACTGATGAACACATTTACTTTACTCATTCTAGAACTTTATATTTATATATATGGTTAAGCCAAATTTCGTCCCAGCAGAAGTTTCCCCACACCACTTAGTAATATTATTTAATGTTTATAATGTAGTTTGTAATGATATTGGTTTAGATCACTCTAAAATATATAAAAAGTAGGAAGGTAGGAAGGATGAAGTTAATTTTTCTTTAAAGTAACATACGTAGAGTATCCTTTTATGATTCATCCATGAATAAACACGCGCTTTTCAGAAATAATGTGAAAAGGATTACACCATTAAAATATATATTTTATATAATTTTTCCTGTTTAAGGAACAACTCCGTAGTATTTGGCAAAGTACGCCAATTCCCTATACCAATAAGAAGCTATCTTTCACAACACCTGTCGCCAGGACTCTTTCTCTTAGTTAGTTTTTACACTGTTGACGAGGGGAGCAAGATGCAAGGGGTATGTCATATAAACCGTTTGTGCGTATAATTAATGACAGCCACATACAAAGACAAGTAGCCACACACAGCCACGAATCCCAGCAGACGCACAAGACAGCCACAAATAACGTCACACAAGTTGCTCTAACACCCACGCTCACACAAGTAACGCAGTCAGGGACTCACTGGCTCTCGCAGTCACAGTCTAACACAGAATACAATAATTTACATTAATATCACAAGTGTGTATTGATATAAATCATTTAATTGGAGTATGTATCAGTAATTAACAGATGTCATTTAAATAAACCGTGTGTGAATAAACAGCCATCAATATAGCCATCAATAGTTCTCTTTCCTACATTTATTAATTATACTGATTTAATTAGTGCTCGACCACGGAGCAATTAACAGCTAGTTAAACGGTATATATTCCATACAGTGATGATAGGCGCTCGACCACGGAGCTATAGACAACCTAAATATCATCACAGCATTATTATATCTGGAAAAAATCCGTAGTGCTAAAAGTTTTGTTCTAGTATTTATCACGTTTATTCGAGTCGACATTTAAGTTCAAGAAGGTTGTTACAATATTCTAATAACAGACGATGGTGACACAAAGATACTGAATTAATTTCGTCGCTGTTTGTGACCTGTAGAGTGTTTCTGTACACTCCGTTTACCCTGAAAGATGTCACGTTTCCACTTTGACGTAGCCTATAATCAAAAACTGCTGCCTTGGCAAATGGAATGTACATTTTAAACAGACAGATAAAATAAACTACACATAGCAAACCCTTTTTAAATTTTTTTCATCAATAGTTAATATAATAAAAATTAGTTATAGACAAATATATTTCAGTTTACCTCTTATAAAATTGGGTTGCAAGATAGTTTTATTGGCGCTCATTGACAAGAATGTGTTGAGTGAAACTACTACTGAAATGTATTGTTAGGGGTGTGAATTACTTAATAACAATAGCACGTCTTAAGAGTGGGTTGAGGGTGACCACACTTATCTCCCTATCTTCCTCCCATGAAATAACCCCTTCGAGCGGAACAATTATAATATAATGTCTCTCGGCTAACGCGAGAAGTACACGCTCACTTCTGTTGGACTGTGGGTGCGCCTGGAAGGATGCGATCCTCAACACGAACAAGTTGAGCGGGCTAGTAGGGAGCTGAAGGCTTCAGGCGATTGGCGACGTTTTGGATCCTGCACGATCATTTCGTATTAGATTGGGAGTAGGTTTTTTTGAAGTAAATAAACATATTTCTCAATACCACTACTGGCTGCCTGTGATTTAAACCAGCTCATCAGTGACTTTTAATAAAATGCATAAACATTAATTTTGCAAACAAAAATAAATGCAACCCACAGAATTTACCTATTTTTTTACCTTAAAATAGAGACATTTACTAAAAACTCGTAATATATGTGAAACAAAATATTATGTTGTTGTAGAAATACTCCACCAAAAAGCATGAATGAAATAATATACACTGTTACAGAAACACTGAGAAAAGATTAACTTCTTTGTTCACCAAAAAGTGTAGATTTTAATTTCTCTATAAAGATCTAAAAATGTTTTATTTCAAATAGTATCTTATTAAAGGTCAGAAACTTTTAAAGATTTTATAAAAATATATTTAAAATAAAAGCTTTTTAATTATTTTTGTTATAAAACCTTAAAATATTGAGTTATTTAGTATCTCAAATAGTTGGTGAGCTATGATCACAATTGGATTTTGCTGCTCATGGAAAATACTGCCCATAAGAATCATTTTCATGAAAAAATGAGAGTTTCCATTTATAATGCTAAACAATTATTTGATATTAAATTTAATCAAAATCGCTAGAGTGGATTTTGAGGAAGTTTTTTTGTTCTATTTTTGCCCTTCAGTAAACTACCTGCCCTTAATTTTGGGACTAGATATCTAATTAAAAAATCTACCTGAGAGCAACCCTATAAAAATCCTACATACCAAACCTCAGCCCGATCGGTAAAATGGTTTCGGCTTTGGGCCAAGATACGAACAGGCGACATCACGAAAACAGCTTTTCTCTTTCAAGGGATCATGGAACGTCGAACTTTATCAAAATCTCAAGTAAGATTGATTTTTGACGATCACAATACTTCTCTCTCCGAGGAGTCTATAGAAAGTAAAAAGATGGAAATAAATCCACCGTAACCCGAATCGGCGTGCACGTATCTGGTGTCCTGGTGACGCAATATCAGGAATCTTTAACCTCAAAACACCACTTTACAGGGATATGTTTGCTTTTGAAAACTTATTTATTAAAACTTACGTAATAAAACGCTTTTTTTAGAATCATAGCTTACCCCTCCCCCCTTAATGTATAGTATGATTTAGGTAGGAAGAACAGTAGAAGTTAGTTACTAAAGTTACTAAAACAATGTTAATGTATTCATACATAAAGTCATGTCAACTGCAAATGTTACTATTGATAGATATTATCAATGCCTATCAAATAAAACAAATAATATAGTAAAATGTTATCACTGTTGGCCGCAAATAAATATGTTTGAATTTTCTCTACTGTTCTTCCAACCAAAATCAGGATATATGTAAGATATTCCAAAGTGGTCGTAGTATATGTGTCGTTATATTTTTTTTTTTTCGTAATTCCCCTAATTCAACGAGTATGTATTTACCCCTCAAGTTAGTTACGTGTGACCTCTTAGTTGGTTGTGTGTGTGTTTTTATAAATATATATATACACATACACACACACACCTACCTCTCCTCTTCTAACGCCCTAGAATACCTGCGTGTTTTGTTAATATTGCGCTCATACAAGTTTTTATTTTCTGCAGCAGAACGCGAAGGCCACCGGCCACTTATTTGTTTTTATATTTTATTTTCATTATGAAACGTTTGACAGTCATGCAACGCAAACGATTCCAACATTTCCCTCACGCCATGAACTACAGTCAAACTTTCATAGGAAGGGCCTTTCATAAAATACATATTTTCAGGAGATAGTGGCCATTGCCCCTGGCTACGAACATTGGGGTCCCGACTGCTACCACGGGTATTTTTCCCGAAAGGGGAGTTATCCCAACAGTCGGCAAGGGTTGGTTAGTAAGGTTCAAGACCACTCCTGGCTCTATACCTTCATAATCACTATCACATCATCTTATTGTGGATACAAAGTGTAGACATCACCCTCCTATGGTGTACTCTGTGCGACACTTTGTACCACCATCACAGGCGACCAACTAGAATAACTTACCCAGTCAAAGATGACACACGCTTAAAAAACAATAATGAGATGATACGATCCTGTGTTGAAACGATTGTGCTCTTACTGAGACTATAGAGGGATGAAATGATCGAGTGATTAAACGGTCGTAGCTGAAACAATCGTTTTGCATGGTATTAGGTAAATGCAGGCGTTTTATAACTTACCGGGGCTATTATCACCTGGCTCTGCATTTAAGGTGGAATGGAAGGGTACGCCAAAAAAGCCAGTGTATTTGCAGTTTTTATTGAAAAACATTTTTGGCCAAAAGAAAAGAAAATATTGCTTTGTTACATGGTGATATCGACAGTTGTTGAATATAATGTCATCATCATGGCGGAATTATCTAACAAATTTTTTAAATGAGAAAAAGTTGTCATTAGATTCCAGGACACCCTTGAAAGATATTTAAAAATTGTTGAGGTAACCATGTGAATAAAATTAAATTCTATGTTTGTACTGGAGCAATATTTTATTTATTTTGTAAAAAAAAAAGAAGTTTAAAAAATACAAAAATACTAGATTTTCCATCCCACCTTAAAGGGCAACTGAAACACTTTGACCTTGAACCTCACCTTCTATTCGTCGCGTAAGGATTGTTAAAGTTAAACTTACTCGGCCAGGATTCCCAGCCAATGTTGCCTCTTTAAACAGATGGCTCGACCTCATGTGAAGAACGTCTCAACGATCCCGCCCACGTCCAAGGCAAGACCTACAGCATAATGTCACGTCATCCTTATTTTCCTCATTTCTACATTTGACAACATAGAGCATTCTGAAACGGTGACCACATGGTTTAAGGCGTTACATTTATGTTTCACTATCTAGTCAGCGACGAGGTCAAAGTTCAAATTTTCATCGGGTGTATTGAAGGTGTTTTAAAAAAAATATGTGTCACTTAGGTTCTCCTCTCCCCACGCTAATCCTGGGGTGTTTTACTCCTCACTATATACCTGGAATTTCCTAGTATCTTCTTTAATGTTCCGTCCCAAAGTGGGAATCGATCCTTTTATTACTATTATTATGGGGTTATCGGGTGATGGTTCTCGACAGGTCCGTTGCCTGGTCCAAATTGAACCCTCCCCCATACCCCATCATCAACTTCCTTATTGAAATCCCATCTTGAGGTCAGCCATCAGTTGCATTCCTGGTCTCCTACCTTACACTTTATGTTCGCTCCTCTCCAGGTCCATGTCTCAGCTCTCCAGGTCCATGTCTCAGCTCTCCAGGTCCATGTCTCAGCTCTCTAGGTCCATGTCTCAGCTCTCCAGGTCCATGTCCCAGCTCTCCAGGTCCATGTCTCAGCTATCCAGGTCCATGTCTCAGCTCTCCAGGTTCATGTCCCAGCTCTCCAGGTCCATGTCCCAGCTCTCTAGGTCCATGTCTCAGCTCTCTAGGTCCATGTATCAGCTCTCTAGGTCCATGTCCCAGCTCTCCAGGTCCATGTCTCAGCTCTCTAGGTCCATGTCTCAACTCTCTAGGTCCATGTCCCAGCTCTCCAGGTCCATGTCTCAGCTCTCCAGGTCCATGTCTCAGCTATCCAGGTCCATGTCTCAGCTCTCTAGGTCCATGTCTCAGCTCTCCAGGTCCATGTCCCAGCTCTCCAGGTCCATGTCTCAGCTCTCCAGGTCCATGTCTCAGCTCTCCAGTCTTACACTTTATGTTCGCTCCTCTCCAGGTCCATGTCTCAGCTCTCCAGGTCCATGTCTCAGCTCTCCAGGTCCATGTCTCAGCTCTCCAGGTCCATGTCCCAGCTCTCCAGGTCCATGTCCCAGCTCTCCAGGTCCATGTCTCAGCTATCCAGGTCCATGTCCCAGCTCTCCAGGTCCATGTCCCAGCTCTCTAGGTCCATGTCTCAGCTCTCCAGGTCCATGTCTCAGCTCTCCGGGTCCATGTCCCAGCTCTCCGGGTCCATATCTCAGCTCTCCGGGTCCATGTCCCAGCTCTCCAGGTCCATGTCCCAGCTCTCCAGGTCCATGTCCCAGCTCTCCAGGTCCATGTCCCAGCTCTCCAGGTCCATGTCTCCTCTGGTCGAAAGCACCCTTGGCCATCTGTTAACATGTTTGAACTCTGATTATCTCTAAGAAACATACTTAGTTTGTTTTATGGACATTTGACCTTTGAACCTAATTCGTACATTGCTGTCCTTTGTAACAATGGCTGCCATGTCACCGCCAACCGAATACTATCCTTGGGATTGTGGGTCAGATTCCAAACTTGATTGAGTCACGAGCGAGACAAAATATAAAAGTCGTTTAGTCTCGGGATTGGAGTGGGAGGGGAGAAGTGGTCCGGCATCACTTTATTTTTATAAAAGAACCAGTAGAGTTGGTGGTCGTTCATAAGACGCAATTGAAGTGGTCAATGTCGTGACGAGTACAGACTAGCAAGTAGAACTCCATCCACCGGCAGCTACCTCCCATTCCATCCGAGTATCGGGAAATGGCTCCTCGCCCTTCAGCAACCCCCTGAGTAACAGGACACGGGTACTCACCCTTCAACAACCCCCTGAGTAATAGGACATGGGTACTCGCCCTTCAGGCACCCCCCTGAGTAACAGGACATGGGTACTCGCCCTTCAGGCAACCCCCTGAGTAACAGGACACGGGTACTCACCCTTCAACAACCCCCTGAGTAACAGGACATGGGTACTCGCCCTTCAGGCACCCCCCGAGTAACAGGACATGGGTATTTGCCCTTCAGACACCCCCTGAGTAACAGGACATGGGTACTCGCCCCTCAGCCCCGCTACCCCAACTTTCCGATCATAATCTTTATTCGATCAAGGACTGAGATTTCACAATATTATATACAGTAAGCGTAGAGATATTGAAGTGTAAACAACTAAATGCACCAACAATCGCTTTCGGAGAGGATTTTAAACCATCGCGTTGTTTAACTAGTACATCCCCAGTGCGCATCTTTTGGGACCAAACATGTTTACAAATCACTTTAGTGACAGCAAGTCAATTATGAAAATGTAATTCTACATATATCGCATTTTATATACGCGCAAATTGATTAGTGACTCCGTATATTTTGAGGTTACTTAAAATCTGCAGGAGCCGAAAATCCTAATGTCTTGTTCAGCTCCTGAGACGAACTTTCGGCCGGTTTCCAAGACTCAACTAGAGTAACATACTGGTAGGAAGACAAATTTAGAAAGTACAAACACGTTTATTATCATCATCGTGATTATTTCATAGGTATTTTAAAAAGTGACTTCTTCATATCACATGATTGGGCCTATATTTATACTAAAAACCATGTGGTGTATGTTTATAACACCAAAGTTTCCCTCAAACTTCTCTAGAAGGTACAGAAGTGAAAGTTTGTGCAGGGGCAGGTGGAGTGTCTACAGGGCTCATTGAGCACACCACGATCACGTGGCTAGAGTTAGAGACATGGAACTTGTGCAGGGGCAGGTGGAGTGTCTACAGGGCTCATTGAGCACACCACGATCACGTGGCTAGAGTTAGAGACATGGAACTTGTGATCTTTACGAGAATAATCTGAAACTCGACATTAGTCCCGATAACCTATCGGGGCCGTGGGCACAAATCATGTTACCTTCAATTTGAAAAACATAAAAACATTTTTAAAAAAAACAGCAACAGGCTTTACGCAAAATCCAAAATTGCACCTGTCTGACCAGTGAATATATCAAAGTAGTTTTAATAATTTTTATATCCGTTAGGCACTTACCTACCAGGTTCATAATATGTATGGTCACATCTCCATCACAGGTAGTTAAAAGCTTGTGACGTGTTGGTTTGAATTTGTTATATTATTTGGGCGCTATGCGTAGAGTTCTGTTTTCACAATTTCTGGACAGGTTTTTGAGAGAGGCAAGAGAAATATGGAGTTGTCGTGTAGACAAACCAGTTTATACAAATTTTTATTTGACCATTGCTTTAAGTGTTGATTGAGCGTCTTCTATTTTTCCTGACGAGATTGTTTTAAGATTGTAGATTTGAAAAGAAACTGTCTATTTTTGTTGCCTTGGATTGTAACGTCTTCCCTTTTCCCTCGATCCCACGGGCATCTTGTAAATAGCAATTATATTATGTTTGTTAACGTTATGTGTTACCGTGTGCAGTTGTTAGTATTGAGAGAACCTCGCCGCGAGCTGTCGTGTTTTGTGTGTTAATTATTCCGTTTTACAAACATAAAATAGTTAATTATTTAGAGGTCAAAATATAAATTATATATTAATAACAGAAACGTTATATAATTGTTGATAACAGTAACGCTTTCAGATATTGAAAGTATTTGTTCCAATTCACTCTCATGGTCTTCAAGTTGTTATATCAATAACTTGAAATGTAAACATAGCACGATAAAATCACTCTCCCCCCCTTAACGGCCGCATTGTTTATCCAGAGAGGGAGTGAACCTCTACATGAAATATAGAAGCTCGCCAAGTGCTATGATACACTCACGGTGGGACGTCACTACACTTCACTACTCACTACTCTTCCACTAAGTTATTGTCTAACATTGATTTGGTATAATTTGAGATCTTCTTTCTCAACTGATGGACAGAGTCTAATCCAGGGCTGGGTAACCTGTGGCCTTTTGAGGTGTTTGGTGCGACCTTTTTGAATATTCTATCAATTCTCTTCATCGTTTATGAATTAAACGTTCCCAAATTGTATCCCTACAGTATTATACATGTTTATTAACTGCTGAGATATTTAATTCGCAGAGCTCGGTTCTTTAGTGATTTTCTATTAAGTTTTATAATTCTTATTACATTCTGATTCATATCTTTAAAGTATGTTTGTACAATACATATCTACAGTTTAATTTAAAAATTAACCAAGATTAATAAAGTGTTTAAGTGTTTCTGTATATATAAAATATAATCAAATTTTCCTTTATGAATATAAGGGAAAAGAGTAGACTAAAAAACCGTTCGCTTCTATATGGCTTACTAAAACGACATCAACTTATATTGGTCAGAAATTACTGTACATAAACTGTGCGGCCTTAGTAGGAATACGTGAAGGGAAATGCCTTCCAATGAATGACAAAGGTTATTCACCTCGGATCTACCCTTTAAGGTGGGAAGGTAGGCATTGATGATTAAGGCCGTTATTTTCGCAGTTTTATAACAAAAAAAAAATCAAATATTGCCCTAGTAGAAACATAGTAGCCTATCAAACATCATTCGCAAACAGTCTGCAGATGTTTCGGATTGTCCAGATACAGTCTGCAGACAAACTCTCTTGAATCTTCCTCATGTCTTTCATAGAAGGGTTCGATAGGTATTATTCTTTTAGCGTAAAGACATTGCTGGACCAGGGTATTTCTAGAAGAAAGAACGTATTATTGAGATTGCCTTTGGACTGAATTCAAAAATTAAAGCAAATATTTTTGTAGTTTTTATAATAAGAAATATTTTTGCCAAAATTAATAGAATATAGTAATACCAACAGTTACTTTATATTTGCCATAGATATCGAGGGATTTGAATGACTTTTTATCTTTATTTAAAGAGTGTCTGTGAAAATGTTACTCGTAGCGAATATAAAATAACTTCAGAAACCGTAAACAATTAAACTAACCTATCAATTTAAGCAATCTCATGTCCATTTCACACTAAAACTGACTTTGAACAATTTCAAAGTTATACCTAGAATAAATGGTCGAAGAGAATATTGCTGATGGGTAATAAGTATCGAGCATAGGTAACTGCGTCAATTAGAAGCTTTTATACGGGGATACTCACCCATGGTTAACTCATTCACTAATCAACATTGAATATCTTCAGACAAACAATATCTGCGATTATTTCACCAGTGAGTGAAGCTTCCGTTGTTGTTTCGAGAATGTTATCCTCTGTTTAATAATACGAGTTCTACCGTGATTGAACCAAGGTGTTTGACCGTAATCAACCTAACTCGTGCCACATAATATTTTAGCCAGTGTTCTTGTTCGCAGCAGATGTTCAAAGCTTTGTGAGCACCCTATGTAACTGTTAACACCAGTGTCACATCATCGCTAATGGATCCTTGTTTGTGAGAATTTACTCTCGGACTATTCTCGACGATTCCTACAAAAACAACTGTCGACTCTCCAGGGGATGACATTGACAAGGGAGTTCAATGTTCGGGAAAGAATGCGCTTTTACCAAAAGCTCTGATTGGGTTATGTTGACAACAAGTGGGGTGACCTTTGGTAGACTTTGCCTTGGCACCTTAGTGATTAAATCTTTTTAGCTTTCAGTTACTAAAGAGAACATTTGAACATTCCACCAAATAATTTGCTATTTAAAATTTGATAAGATCCCTTCCACGCGTCACGCTTCTCGTTACGGCTACCCGGCAAACATATTAAATTACACTAACGGAAATAAGGATGAATAAAATATAAAATATTCCAGGAAATAATCTTCTATTCACGTGGATGTAGGGTGGTAAACAATTAGGAAATAAAACCTGTTCAAAAGCGCCGACATGTTAAAAACATTAGGGGCGCTCTATAAAAAGTGGATTGGGGTGGAATAACATTTGCAAATTTTCAAGCACAATTTCTTTTAATGGCCCAAATTAAGGTGCAATTTGTTAGTCTCAATGTATGTTTAGTAAAATAAAATAAATTTAATTAAAAAGACAAATATGCTCAACACAAAAATAATAAATTACATAACATAAGAGTACCGCCACTAACCAAACTATAGTGGACACGTGTTGACAAACGCCAAGCTGTATGTCGGTTCACGAGCGGCGAGTACTGCCAACATAATCTTGCAAGCTTTCTCATCAGATGGCAGCACCTGACGTTGGCTACGCTAAAAAACACTGTTCCAAGATTGAACTAGCGCAGTAATATTGTGGGTGCTGAGCACACCTGAAAATATATTGAGAGGGGGGGAGGGGCTTAGTATGCAAATCACCCCCGCAGTCGGCGTCTATGAACATACTCAGTGCGCACGGCTGGGATTCGAATCCCGAGCTACCCGTCAATTATCGACCAAGCGCAATGTGAATCACGTGCTTTAAACCGCGCGGCCACCAATTAGAGTGCCAGAATGAGTGGTTTCGTGCTCTACCATTTCATGTTGACCGAATGTTAAGTGCTCGAATAAACAATAGTACAAAACTGATCTAATATCATCCCGTGATGACCGACTTTTGTCCTTTTTGCGGTCATTTTCACTCTGCTCCTGAGTACTGCCCGTAAAGTAGCCGAGCTAGTTGTGAGCCTAGCTAACATACTTCACTTACTTGAAAAATTACGTCTGGAGGCGAGAATCTGACCCAGGACCCTTCACTTAACACGCTAACGCTCTACCACTGAATTATCCAGGATTCGCTCCCTCTGCCTTAAACTATGGGTGAATAACACTCCCTCTGCCTTAAACTATGAGTGAATAACACTCCCACTGCCTTAAACTATGGGTGAATAACACGCCCTCTGCCTTAAACTATGGGTGAATAACACGCCCTCTGCCTTAAACTATGGGTGAATAACACTCCCTCTGCCTTAAACTATGGGTGAATAACACTCCCTCTGCCTTAAACTATTGTTGAAGAATGACCCTGAGTGCAGTAAGAATCCAGGATAGCTCAGTGGTAAAACATTGGTGCGTTAATCCAAGGTTCATGTGTTCAATTGAACGTCAATGAAACGTCGAGATTTATCAACATCTCGAGTTCGATCACAATACTTTCTCTACCTGTAATATAACTAGAAAGTAAATAAATATTGTTATAATCATAACAATTATTGTGACCCCACCCGAAACACACCACGACTTCAAATGGGGTTGCAACCCTTAGATTAGCTGACCATTGCTTAGCTAGAGTTACAGGGACTGAATGATGGAGAGAGAGATAGAGAGATAGTTGGAGGCTGTGTATGTGTATGTGTATGTGTATGTAGATCAGGCCAACCATCAGCGGCATGCAGCTCTCTTGCCTGCATTGAGGATCTCGCTAACTGTAACACCCGGTTGCTTGCAGGGGGGAGAAACTACTTGTCAGGTGGTTCTGCGCGCCTCCACCGCGCACGAACTTAGGGGTGTCCACCACTACAGATGATGGGACACTTCTCGTGGGAAGGACAGTCTTAGCAGAGAATATAGGGTCGCTAGAAAATATCGTGTTTTTGCAATTTCTTTATCCAAAATAAATCAAATACTGCTCCAGTATCAACGATTACTTTAATTTGCTTCTCATGGTGATATCAACAATTGTTTAATATCTGTCATAAGCATAGCGGCATTAGATGAGAACCTTTTTAAATTAAGATAAAAAGTTTTCATCGAGTTCTAAGACACCCATGACAGATACTTAACAACTGTATGAAGAAAATTAAGCTAAATGTTGCCTCGGGAGCAGTATTTTATTTATTTTGGACAACTAAATGTTTTGCTCTAAAAACTTCAAAATTACTGGCCTTTCTTCGCGTTCCCTTCCACCTCTCCCTGAGGCGTCATAAATAACCAAAATAATCCTCTACCATCTTAAAATCTTTTGTTGTGACCGTTCTAAAAACTATATTTCATCTTTGTGGAAAGAAGGCTGTATATAATATGTTTATAGCCATTTACTTTAATCTCCAAACCGCATTATTTAGCGTAAGACGTCGTTGAATATTAGCTAATTTAACCCTTTAGGCATATATTGATAAATTTGGAGGAGATTATCACCATAATTATAGATTACTTGCGCACATGAGATTATAACCTTGATTTTCTTGTCACCGGTAATCCAGTATATTGTGAGCCGGACATCCTATGCCGCTTGTTTCGTTACCGACTGTACTTAAGCCGCGTCTTTCTTTCAGTCTTAGGATGTAAAATGGAGGTTAAGGGCATAAACAGTGACTATAGGATTGAAAGTTTTTCATTGACATTTTTACAATCTAAATAAGATTTGTTTGAAGGTGAAATTAGTTTATTTTAAACAACGTTTCACGTGAAATATTGCACTTCTTGGATCAAGTTAAATTGCTATAAACATAAAACTAGCCCCTTTTGAACAAATAGTCGTTTTTAATAGAGCTAAAACTGAACATTTTGAACTAATTGAGGACTGTTTGAAGCTCTAGAACAACCATTTCCATAAGAGACACACGTCAGTTTGAGAATATGTCCCTTGAAGTAGGTGGCACCCGCCTCGGTGGTCGCATGATATAAGGCGTCAATGATGGGGAGATCAGGGGTTAGAATCCCGGTCGGGTGTACTGAAGGTGGTTTCTTACAAAATTATTTTACAAATAAACGCTGGTACGCTTCTTATAAATTCAACCTTACCTCAACTTGAACGCATTAGTATAATTATTACATATGTGTACAACCCGAACGGGTAGTAAGACGTGGTGCTAAATAAAAAAGTTGGCAGTCCCATTAAATTAGACAACATACTCACAATCATCACCAGGTTTACCACCGCGAGTAACTCAGTCTGGTATAAAACGAAGGTTTTCCAACCGATTCGTCTCAAGGACCTCAAACACTTTACGATAAAGTTTACCGTCAATATTAAACACCCGTTTATTTCCGCTCGCTCTATTTCCGCCGCTAGACCCACGGGTGGTACCACGGTCGTAATTGTTCTCTCGTCTGGGCCACCATAGAGAAAGGAATATCACTAGAGGGAACCAAGGATAGGGCAAAACTCAGTCCATTTTAGAACAATGAAAACTGTAGTTCTGTC
>CABFVZ010001724.1:139878-170957 GCA_902151445.1 Timema monikensis | reverse complement strand
CTATATGTTCACTTGTTATTGTGGAACAAGGATGTTTACGAGTTATGTTCAAGGTTAAATTGGGGCGACGGGTCATGTACACTACTGATACGTCCTATATATTTATATAATATGTTTCTTGAAATATATTTCTTCCTCAACGATCGCTAAACTAAAGGTGCTGACACATAGAACGCGTGGGCTGTTTCATTTTTTAGCCACGTTATAGACCACCGTGTCGTTTTCTGAAATTAGCAGCGTGTACCCTTTTTATTAAATAACTAATAATGCAAGGAACATTATTTTCACTTCCAAGAAATCGGTGAAAATTAAATGTATGCAATTGTTATTGAGAATTTACCTAATATGAACATTTATGCCAGAAAGTTAGTTTAATGTTCATATTACATTTGAAGGTAAGCTTTTGTATATCCAAAGTAGTTTGGATATTTTCTGTTAGTTGGACATTTACTGAAATATTTCCATATTAATTAAGCTAGAAAATTTGTTATGTCAATTTGAGAAGTTATGTAAATTAACTTCACTTCTCAATGTGTCAAAACCAGTTTGCCAGATATTTGAGTATGAAAATGTTTAAGTAACTTGTCAACTATTGGAATATATTAAAACTTTTGTAAAGGAAATATACGTAAGTATTAAGGTTCCAATAAGCAATAGGTATAAATAAGGGTGTTTGTTTTTCTAATTTGTTTTAACTAAAAAATCATTAAATAGTGATACAGAAACAAAGAAAAGAGTTTATTCAATTTACTGAATTTAGGGAAAATCAATCCTGTAAAATTAATAATGGCAATTTCAATATTAATTATGAGTTAATAAATTGCGCAACACTTTATCCTAAGAGGGGTGACCTTCTATATACAAAGTACGTCTGGCTAAGAATTGAGTTCCCATACATGGTTGTTAATGTATGTAACCCTAGACTAAATCATAAACAGTGGCGCTAACTAAAACTATAAACTTGTGTGTCCAAATTAAACATTTCGGAAAGTATAATCTTCAAGGGTTGTCTATTGTTTTAGGGTTTTATGATCTACAAGAGTATGATCCACCGTTTCTCATTCCAAGGGCAAAATATGATTATCAGTTGCGCCGTGGCTTGAATATATAATATTTGGTAGTCCTATCAACTTAATATAGGCCTATAAAGTACTTTATATACGTGTCTATATATACATATATATATATCGTATTTTGGTAGTTAGAAGCTGTAAAATTTTACTGCCAATCTTCCAAAAATATATTTTTAAATATGCACCTAAACACAACTGTTTTAAAAAAATCATAGCTTATTTTCACTAAGCGTGGACCACACTAGGCCCACGGGCCACTAGTTGAAACAAACTGATATATTATATTTGGTAAATAAATGTAATCAAAAGGTACCGCTACATTATTCCACCAAGTCTACGTACCTGTTATGATTATAATCATACATTCAATACACTAATGTAATGAAAACAACCTTAGTATTGAAAAATAAGTTGGGGTTTTTTTTTCATCTAATTTAAAAAGTAAATACTAATTTGAAACATACCTTTCAACCATTGGAATGTTCATTTTCTTTAAACTAATGTTAATTAAGAATAATTCATTTTTTAGCACTGAATTTTACTATTACCTGTTTGAGCAGTATATACGCCTATGTGCTAATTAATTTAATGTGTTAGGAAGGAGGAAGGTTGAGTGTATAGCAAATGTATCTACACTTTTGTGGATGTAAAGTGGAAAACCATTTATTAAAAACTACCCTCAATATACCCAACTGGGATCGAACCTCGATCTCTCCGTTATTGGTAGTTTGGTCTCTTGTGAGAAAGACGCTTTTGACCATGCGGTCACCGAAGCGGGTGGAATTAAGGGATGAATAGATTGTAAGTTGGGATGACTATATTTTTAACTAAGCAAAATTTAGGAATCAAGATTTGGAATATTCTATCCCTCATTAATTACCTGTAGATATAGAATTATACTTTAAATTATGAACATGAAACAAAATATTATTTTACTTATTTGTGTAATTTAATAAATTCAGCCACCCATTCACATCGGTGGCCACTCCAAGGTCATCTTGTGTGGGTTCCGGTAAATAGGAGGTCGGCGTTCAATACCAGACATGTTATACTGAGGGCCGCAATCATTCTAAATTATTTTTCATTCTCCCTCAGAGCAATACGGGTACATTTCCTATACACTCTACCTTCCTCATTCCTAGCCTATTAGTTTGGTTAAATACGAATAACCCAAACGGCTTAGAGTAAGACGCTGTGGGAAAAAAACTTATTGGATAATATAATTAAATAGCTATGCTAACGTGATTTTAAAAAAAATCATACCCCATTTAATCAATTTAATGAAAAATTCTAAGTATTTTAGGTAGGCCTACTTCAGTTATGGAGTTAGTTGCACTAGTGATCAAACGATTTAATTGCTAAGGCATGCAATATATTATGAAGAACAAATTTAAGTTAACCCTAAGTGTGTTGACCCATTCTAAATTTCTCCTTTTTATATCTTATGGTGGGTTTTTTTTCAGCTACATAAATTGGTGGTCCAAATTGTCGTGTTTAAAATGGATGTAAGCGTTTTAAAACTTAAATAAACCCACTTCACATAAAGAATAAGCTAAAAGAGTCCTCGATGACGTGCCCGAGAATGACCTTGGGAGGTTGCGGCACTTATTTAAAACGGCTACGTACTGAAAGTGATCATGTTGAATCTGTGTACCTGCTTTGGAGTATATCAGAAGCGCACCCTTGTTTGTAGTCTATGAGCCCCATATGACAACACCGTTTGTTGGTTCTTTCACGAACGACACGTCTCTATTTCAATTTGAGTTGTATTGTGTTTGCATTCTAGCCAACCTAATCTATTAATAATAATAACACCTTGTCTTACTAGCCGTTCGGGTTGTACGCACTTACGCTAAAGTGTAATGGTAGGGTGATTGTGGGATTAAATGGAGGACCTACAGTTTAACGTGGAATCCGAACCACGGTGGAGTCCTGGCATTCCACACGTTCACAAGTTGTGATTAATACATGTCTTGTCAGAGGTGAAGGAATGGTTTGGCAATCAGATAAATCCGTGCTGGGACCAAGGATTGAACCCCGGTCTCCCAACACAGACGTCCGACATCTTACCCCTAGACCGCCAGGTCACCCTCAACCAAAACTAACCCCCTAGTTTTATTATTTTATTGTATTCATAGTAAGATTATTGAGACTAATTTCAACACACGTTTGCTGTGTTGGCGCTCTATGGAGTCTTTTTTTTTCTTTATGCGCTTTTGATCAAAGAGCTAGATGCGATTTTTATCCATCTTCGTGCACTTTTGGCATGAGGTTTCGCCCTCTCGTGTGCTTCTGAAGTTCTCCTATATGAAACCTTATCGTGTGCATTATTTCTCCAGAAGAACGTTCAATCTCTCCACCCATTATATTTGTCTTAAAGTAATAGTTAAAAAAATTATCAGTGGAACATTTATGACTTAATCATCAAATCGGCTTTGGGCCATTTTGATAAGTAGCCAAACGCGCCATTTAATATCGCAATGTGAATGGGTTAAGTGCCTGACAAAAACAAATCATAATGACACAATATTTTTTAAATGAGAGTAAGAGATGATTCAGAATGGTGATATTCTAATGAGAAGCCTCAAATAAAGGTAGGTAAGTAACATCAGGTTTATAAACCTTCGCATGTGTTTCAGTTCACAAAGAATTATTGCTTATCTGTCCTTTAGGGTTAACCCGTGGGTTATCTTTGCTAATAACGTCACAATATAGACATCAATGTTGACATTATCACCCAGAGATTTGTCGTTTATGGTGGTAATTTTGCAAAAACGTGTAAAAAAAATAACATAATGATAGTCGTGATGGATATGACTATAAACCATTGCTAATAAGTCTTTACGACTAAGCTTATTTGGTGAAAAATTATTCTTTATTTTTCTGGAGAGGTTTAAATAGACTTTTCAAACATAATACTTTATTACCACACATTTTAATAAAAGCTTTGAAGAACCTTTTAGAAAATACACAGAATAATAAAAAAGTGGCCAACATTTCTAAATCGTATCTTTATTGATACCCATAATTGCTTGCTCTATATGAAAAGATAAGAGCATTTCTAGTAAATTAAAGAACAATCAGATAAGGTTTTTCTCTATGGTGATCTTATGTATAATTGTTTTTGTTTCTTACGTCCTAGCATAACTTTTATGTTATATTTTTAAACGCTATTTCATAACAGAATCCTATTTGACGAAAGATTCGAAGCAGTAAATCATGAGGGGGGTCTCAGATATCAATAACACCGTCTTTACAAATAATAAAAATAGTTATTTTTATTATTATTATTATTATTATTATTATTATTATTAGGATATTAATAAAGCGTCAAACAATAGTTGACACTTGAGTGAAGACGTCAGGTTTTCATTGTCTTCTTTTGACGGTGAAAGGGAGGTTTGGATTCGAATTTCATGCGGGTGAACTGAAGGGAGTAATAGCACCCTAAGTCAATGGTCCCGGGTTTAATTCCAGGTGTTATTTCTCAACCAATTCTAATTAATTTAATTGTGATCTCCTCCATATGGATAGTGCCATATATTTTTCTTTTTTAACACCACGTCTTACATGTCGTAATTACAATGATTATTTATTGATATTAATTGAACTGAAAGTGTTTAGCTTTAATTGACCCCCCCCCCCTCCCTCCCTTTCCACGTGAATTCGTGTACACGTTCTTTTTGTATCCCTATCCCATTAGTGTACAGATGGGGATAGTTATAGGAGGGAGGCTTAGATGGGAATCTGATGCACGAAAATAAAATATTTATAATGCCTTAGCTTGTATTGAAAATGCATAACTTAATAACCATACAAACCAGTATGTCTTTAGCATTTAATATTTATGCTCTACAATTATTTAGTACGTGCAAGATAGTATTGAGGGGGGTGGTAATTACCCCCTCCTCCTTCTCACTCCAAGTATTAATAATAATATATCTTTGTATTCTTCTTCAAGTCTTAAGTGATTAGCTTATTGGAATTTTTTTTTAATGTAAGGCACTATATATTCAATGTTCAATTAAAATTCCTAGTCATTGTCTATTGTGAAATTACCCATGATCCTCTACAACCGTCTATTGCCCTCTCTTTGCCTCTAATTGCTCCCCTCTGCCACCCAAAACAATCGGTACTTCCTCATGGGTAGGCATACATAAAATATGTGTGGAATATTTTCAAAAGCAAATATAAACTATGCCAATATTAAATGTTTTGAAGTAGGCTAAAAGAAACTTTATGCCGTTGTGGTTGACTTCTTCGGAGAGTCCAACAAAGGTATTGGCACTTACACAAACCAAAGTGGACGGAAGTGAATAAAAAAAGGAGAAAAAATAGAGAAAAAAAAGTAGGAAATGGGGGAACCTGTATAGAATGGCCGAAGGGGTGTGGGAGAAGAGGGGGGGGCGACATGTAACAAATGCAATAAGAAATAAGCGCGATTCAATAACGTGGACGGAATTGAATGAGAAGTCCTCCAAGTAGTAACGTTATCAGTGAAAGCCAGGTCCATACGATGGACTGTAGAGATTCACTTACAATTCGGTATAAGGTTAACTTTAATACGGTGAGCTTTTCATTTAATACTGGATACCTTCCAAGTGTATGGTCAGTGAGAGTAGAGGCTTTACCATTATTCGTATTTCATTGAGCATTTAGAATCTCATGGGCGTACCATTAAATTGAGGACTATTAAATCGACTTACGTTGAACTACAATTTCTGGGAATAAAAGTGTTGTTTTTTTTCGGTAACATTAAAGGTCAAGCGTTTCGAAGTTAGATGAATACTCTGACACCTACATGTGGGTAGTTAAAAGCAGGGATTGGTCACTATCCGATTGGCGCAAGGGTCAACTTTCTTTTAATATTGTTTAACTAATACCTTAAATATTGAGGTAAATAACTTATTACTACCCATTCCTGTGAGCACACAGAATAAACTTCAAGCTCTATACTCTCGTTTGCTGATAACGTAGAGGTCAGGGCTCTAATTACATCCAGTTATACTTAGGCTGGTTTCACCTAAACAGTTTCTCCACTCCTTCCAGTCAAATGCGGGTACATTTACTATAAATTCAACCTTGCTCATTTCTAACACATAAGTAAAGCTTAATCCGGATACCCCGGATGGGTAGAAGGAGTTGTTGAAAAAATATTTACTCTTATAAACCACGTTTTTCTACCTATTTGGCCTATCCACATATTCATACTAATGAAATGAAAGTACATATATGGTGTTTAGCTTGATACGGTGTTGATATGTATTTAACTATGTATGTTTATACATGTGTGAGTGATTGTTTTCCTACCAAAACAGTTATAGCCATACAACACCAAGGAAACGTTCATGGTATCTATATTTTACTATCTCCGGACAACCATTTCGGAAAAAAATAGTTCAAAAACAATAAATTTTAACAATAATTGTTAACATATTATTTTAAAAATATCCACAATTAACGATTGTAGTTAAAAGGCACCTAAAAGTATTGAATTCTCTTTACGTTAGTTTATGTTGAGTCAGGGATCAACATTTAGGGAATATAGAATCAGAGTGGACCAAAAGATCAACCATCATCTATATATATGCGCTAAACCACAAGAAATTGTTTAAGCACTTAATTTTGTTTCAGTGTGCCATGTGTTTGTCTGTGTGTGTGTGTGTGTGTGTGTGTGTGTGTGTGTGCGCGTGTGCATGCGTATGTGTGTGTGGACTATATACATATCTATCTCATTTTGCGATTGACTACAGTAGCCCCATGGCTTCTTTGGTGCTGACTGACAGTTGACAGCTGACAGCTGACTTCTGACAGTCCACATACCTAAATTTTGACCGTCAGAAGTGACAGCTGCTACACACACGTTTTTGCAGATCATATGGTTCAGCGTAGAGATATATAATTTGGTCTGGTAACTTTTCAAAGTTGTCACTAAGCACCAAAGAAGCCATGGGGCTACTGTACAAAGGAAGTCCCAATATAGAGTCAAGTAGACAAGTAGATTTATGTATGTTTTTAGCGCCGCGTCCTACTACCGATTAGGCTATACGCATATGTTTTAATTACGCTAATAAGTTAGAGACAGAAGGTTGAATTTAGAGGAAACATGCCCAAATTTGAGTCGAAGGAGATTAGAAAATGTAGGAAAAGCCACCCTCAGTATACCCGCTCGGTATTCAAGCCCCGATACCCCTGTTATCTGCAGTCTAGTCTATTGTGAAAGCTACGCCTTAGTTAGATCATGCAGCTACCAAGGCAGTTGTATTTTTTATTTCATATATAAATTTAAAGTTTATTTTAATAAATAAATTTCTATCCAAAGATTGCTGTTATTTGCTCACATCTATAAGCCCTACTCACCACGCCACGCCTTATTACTGACCAAAAAAAGAACACCTATTTATATCGTTGCGCCTTCGTTTTAAAATAAGCGCGGCGCTCTCAAATCTTAAACTGGCACACACACATGTTAGGACTTCATTCTGTCTGTTACAGTTAAAATTATATATGCATGCCTTTAGTGTTTTATACTGAAATGGAATCATAATAATAGTGTATTGATAATAGGTAATTGATTAAAATATTCGTATATAGTATAAATTCATATGGGTTGTTCATTGTTGTTGAACGCCACCCCTGGAATCAAGCAAGGTAGAATAGATAAATAAATAAATTTACTTGCGTTGCTTTGTGTTGCCTTTTCCGAGTCTACGGTTCCCACGTAAATTTGTTTACGTGCTAACTATTAACCCTTACTAATCAGCTTGAAAGAAAATATTACAATTTTTACGATAATATAAAATAAATACATTTAAACACTACCAAACACTAATGCTCTGAATAGTAATTATGGATGACCTGATACTCTAGGGGTAAGGTGTCGGACTTCTCTCCTGGGATCCGGGGTTCAATCCTCGGTCCCGGCACAGATTTATTGGATTTCCAAACCCTTCCTTCACCTCTGACAAGACATCTTGTGAATGTGAGGAATGCCAGGCCGCCACCGTGGTTCGGATTCCACGTTAAACTGAGGTCTTCCATTTCATCTGACAATCACCCTACCATTACACATTATCGTAAGTGCATATAAACCGAACGGGTAGTAAGACGCGGTGCTAATAATAATAATAATAATAATTATTATTATTATTATTATTATTATTATTATTATTATTATTCACAAAGCAAGAATAAATAAATATTTATTGTATAAATACTATGCAGGTATTATTATATGAAATCAAATCAAACTAAATATATTCCTTTGATGCAACAAATTTAAAAATAAAATAAATGAGGAAATCTACAGAAATGTGTGTCATTGGAGAGAAGAAATAATGTGATTATATAAATTACATGTAAAAGATAAAGACTTTCACTGAATTGTTTTTTTAAACACTTTTGGAAACAGCACCTCTCTTAACACCTACAATAAAGTTAATCCAGCATGTATATGTAAAATATTTATTATTTATTTAAAAAAGACAACTTAAAGGCGTCGTTTTTACTAACGTAATTGTGCACCGTGAAGTGTTTTTAAAAAATGTACACGTCACACCACTATATTATAGAACTTTGATGCTCAAACTCGCTTTAGATTTCAATAAGTATTGAAGTGGATTGTGAATAAAACAGAAGTGAGAATTTTTAAACTATGGTAAAAAGTATTAAAATCAAGTAAAAAAGTTGACTTTCATAAAACATTTCCTAAATTTAATCCCCGTTTCACTTTAGCTCTTTCTACGCGAGAAACGTCAAATTACATCACGGATCAATCCTAATATCAATGTTTCATCAATTAATTACCAATCTGGCCGCTATTTGAATGGTGCGCTTCAGTAAGTCACTCAAATAATTAAATGCTAATGAACAGTAAGCTGGCAGACGTCTTGTATTGCTTGAAGGATGTTTGTGCTCAAGTATTTATTTTAGAATTCTAGCCATGCGATCTCTCTCATTTCAGTAAACAATATATTATTTTTTAGTAGATGAAGAAAGTGCTTGTAAAGTTAACACACAAAAATGATGGTATCTATGTAATATAACGTTAAAATGTAATTATTAGAGATATTACATTAATAACGAGGATGGCTTGACTGTTTTAATTTGTAGCTAGCCGATCCGAGTCTAGTATATCACTTTCCCTTGACTTTTTTTTAAACCTAAAATAAATTAATATCACATTTATTAAAATTAAACTTTGTATCTATGTGATCTTATACTCACACTCACCCAATTCTTAAAATGCATATTTTAAACTGAATTGAATTATTAACGGTCGTATATAATTATTATATTTTAATGGTATGAAACCTTTCGTGCATTCTATTGATCCGGCGTTGACGTTCTAACGAGTGCTACCCTCTGTGGTAGGTTTAGAAACTTGTTACAGTGTTCACTTGACGAGTCGCTGTATTGGTCAGCCAATAATACGTTAATATTATTTTTTAAAGTCTTTGAATCGCTTAAAATCACTTTAGTATGTATGACTACACATTTATTTAAAATTACTGATAAAAGATGCGTAATGTGTGAGATGAGTGATAAACCGATGCCTGCACGAACAAAGAGACTAATGACATCTATTGGCAAGAATGCGTTACTACTAGGAATGTCTTAGTCCCATAAACTGCTGCTAGGAATTCTACATTATATGTCCGCTTAAGGGGTGAAGTCCGTTTATGGTAACTTTGCATTACTGTGAAAGCTGCACAGTTATTAAAAATATTTCTGGATTTATTCGCCTCGTTGAAATATATTGTCCCTTATTGGCAACTGGTGTAAACTGAATTGAATTACAAAAAGTGATGTAACATGTCTATGAGACGCTTTACTATTACTATTAGCACCGCGTCTTACTACCCGTTCGG
Source organism: Timema monikensis (assembly GCA_902151445.1). Taxonomy (NCBI): domain Eukaryota; kingdom Metazoa; phylum Arthropoda; class Insecta; order Phasmatodea; family Timematidae; genus Timema; species Timema monikensis. The sequence goes on along the minus strand of CABFVZ010001724.1, from coordinate 161,014 downwards.
GTGATACGCACTTACGCTAATGTGTAATGGTAGGGTTATTGTGAGATGAAATGGAGGACCTACAGTTTAACGTGGAATCCGAACCTCGGTGGAGGCCTGGCATTCCTCTATGAGACGCTTTAATACACGGCCAATTTTGAAATGTCAGAAAGAGTAAAGTTTAGCGTGAAATAATAGTATATTATATTATAGTCATTTAATATTATCCTGTGTTAAATACTAGATTTACCATTACAAATATTCCTGTGCTCCACGTCTTACTACCCGTTAGAGCTGTCCGCACACTTAAATTGGGAGTCTAGGGGAAGGGAGAAAAGGTACTTAAGTGTTTTTGGCACTTTCATATAAAAACTTTTTTTTTTTTTCAAATAAATTTATTATTTCTCGAGTAGAAGTAGAAAGAAGCATTTAGTTTAACTTTCTTCACATAGTGTCCTTGACATGTATTGAATATTTATCAAGGTTGTCCTGAACTTTAATGACAACTTTTCTCTTCATTTAAAAAGTTTGTCATCTAATTCCACTATGTTCATGAACTTTAGATATTACAATGTGAAAAAAAAAAAATATTACGTTTATACCTGAGCGATATTTGATTTATTCTGGCCTAAAAGAAGTTTGGATAGGTTATAAAAACTGCAAAATCAGACCTTTTCTTGCGTCCTACAGCCTTACTTTAAGCCAAATTAAGTAAAGTTTAAGAAGGTGGAATTTAGAGAATTCTTTTAACGAGGAGGGAGAGTGATAAATAATTTAAGAAAATTTACCTTAGAACACCTGTCTAAGATCTTATCCCCAACTTCCCTCCCCGCAAAGCATATTAGACGAGACTGACGCTTTTGTCGTCATTCCCAACATTGCAAGTTTTTAATTTTAAAATATTTACGTTTTCCTTTATTGACTTTTTTTATTAGACATGATTGTCTAAAAGAATATCAAAACTAAATTTAAAATAAAAACAAGTATCTATAAGTTTCTTTAGAGATCTTGAGTCCTAATTTCAAAGAAAAATACAAATAACTTTTTGTGACCAAAATTGACAACATTTTAATCTGTGATTAGTTTATAGGTATTGATAGTATCTATCAAAAGTGATAACTCCAGAACAACATTATCTGACGTATGAAAGAAAAGTAGCTCAAGTAACTCTTTCAGCTGTCCTATGAAAATAGCTATGCTTAATTTAACTTAACACGAGTAGTATCTACACTAAAAACTCACCGAGTCACAGGATTTTTATATGAAAACTAGAAACTTGTGTCGCTACAGTGGCTGAAATAAAGATATTATATTTATATCATTAGTCCATTTAGTTAATAATGTAAAGAGAAACTATACAATAATTCATAAGGAAGTCTTATTGGAAGCTTTTGATGACTTTAAAATAACTTTTTTTTATTAAATAATTCAAATATTACATATTTATACAATGTCAACTTGTAGTGGCTTATAAATTAAGGGATTAGAAAATACAAATGTAAGTTCAAGCGTTTTGTGATTTTTGGGCTAATCTTAAGCTAAAAACCTATTTTTAGAGGCTGCAACTACTTTTTAAAAATTGCATTGGGAGCTCTGTCTTTAATAACGTCCACTCATTCATCATTAAATGTAAGTTATATATTTTAAATGCAGCTTCACTATTGAAAATTTGTAAACTTTTACCTTTTATTTTTAGAAAAAAAAAACTAAAACTAAAATCGCTTTGGTAGATCCCAAGAAACTCCTTGCAAAAGCAATAATTGCTGCTTCCCCTACGAACATAAACTTTGGAAATATCATCGATGTATAAGATTTTATTTTTTAAATAGTTTGTCTAGAACTCCAGGAATAAGGGTTGCCTTTATCAGATGTTGGGCCTTGTATAAACTTATTTCAGGTCACCACACCCCTTTCGCACCCCAAAAAATAAATATTTTATGTTTAATGTTATTACAGTAGTTTACATCTATATACCCATTTTAAACCGGATAAAGGTGTTAGAAAATGCCCTAAAAGGTAAATGCGTGTAATAATTAATGCTAGTAGCTGTGTTTTTACCTATTTATAAGGGTTGATTCTACCCCAACCATTAGTTAGAATTTCTTCTCCAACTAAATATATCTGTGTAAAGGTATAAATAACAACAGTGGCCAGTTTGAATTAAATCAGTTAATGCGTTCAATAGTTATCATGAGACATATCCACCACAAATAAACATACAAATACATTATTATTATTAGCACCGCGTCTTACTACCCGTTCGGGTTATATGCACTTGCGCTAATGTGTAATGGTAGGGTGATTGTGAGATAAAATGGAGGACCTACAGTTTAACGTGGAATCCGAACCACGGTGGAGGACTGGCATTCCCCACATTCACAAGATGTCTTGTCAGAGGTGAAGGAAGGGTTTGCTAATCAGATAAATCTGTGCCGGGAGATACAAATACAAATCGGTGGAGTTAAAACACGGATAACTCGCTTCTCTCCTTCAATAAATCAAATCACATGATGTTTTCTTTGTTTTTACACTCTGATAATATTTGCTTGACTGCCTCGACAGGGAACCTACTTATAACACTAGCGCGCAAGAAAAAATTTCCCGTCTATTTGTTTTTACTCTGTCAGCTAAGCAAGCTAGGACAGAACACGGGGTCATGTGCAGCCCCACTGTTTGCATACCCCTGAGGTTGGCGCTGCTGGAAATCATTGTTAAAATAAATAGCTTTAAGTTTTAAATAATTTATAAAAGATCATCTTGAGAAATTTGTCTAGCGCAAGGATTTTAACTCTAGATCCAAGGTTATACCTACAAAGGAATGGAAAACATATTTGGTAGAATAATGATGTGCTGAGTATCTTTGGTCCCATGGTCTATGTCACTTGATCGCTGTAAACTAGGTAATTGGTGATGGTAAGGTCAAAGGTAGAATCTGTCTTCTGTGCAATAGGGATGGTTAGCCGATTTTGATTGTTCGATGGCGAATTCCGATTCCCTTTTCACGTCCTTGTGAGAATATTTTATCTTCGCTCCTTATTATTCACCCTAGATTAAGCCCTTTAGTAACACTTGTTTTAAAAATATATACTGTAGATCAAGATTAGATCAAAATAGTGTCCAAAACACATTTGTATCATATATTATAGGGAGATCAACATGGACACAACATTAAGAAGTCAAACGTGACGGTAATTTTTATGAAGTGCTTAAAATCAAAATTGGAAACCAGGAGTTGGAAAACATAGAGCCTTTCAAGTTCTTGGAAAGTATGCCGACAAAGAATGCCAATTGCACCAAGAAAATTAGGTAGAGGATCGTCAAGGCCAAGAAAACTTTCAACAGGAGGAAGTTACTGCTAACCAGCAAGTTGAGTTTGGAACTGAGTAAGAAATTTATGAAATGCGGAGAGATCCTTTGGGGGAACTGTCTTCTGCATGACTTCATAGAAGGTAAGGTTGAAGGAAAGAGAAGCTTAGGAAGGAGTAGGATTCAAATATCGAATGACTTGAAGGAAATAAGAAAATTCAAAGATCTGAAGGAGGAGGCAGAGGACAGGTTGCATTGGCAGTCTAAGTTTGCTGACAAAAGGAATGAACCAATCATAAGACAGAACACTTAATAATATCAATAATTTATAAAAGTGGTTTGTCCGTTGTCAACGAATCTTTCTATCAATAACTAATACATTCGGTTCAAGACAGTGTGTTTATACAATATTATAACTAAGACTAGGCATAGTTTTATTTTACTAGCCTTTTTTTCAATGCCCATATGTTGTACCTTATGAATTAATTAATCTTACTTAAAGGTTTTTTTGCCCTGTGTCCTACTACTCTGGGCTTTAAGCATTAATTACACTAATGGAATAGGGAGGATGGAGAAAGAAATTTAGTGGTAATATATGCCAGACTAGCATGAAAGGAGAGACAAAAACATTCTGGGGAAAAAAAAGCCTTCAGTACACCAAGCCGGAATTCGAACCCTAACCTCTACGTTACAGATAAATAAGGGCCAGACCAGGTCACTGTAATTTACCACGGGCTCTCAGATTCGGTAATGGAAAAAGTTGATCCAAAAGAGTTTGAGATAAACTCATCAGCATTCGTGTTAAGAGAGGATGTCAAAATCCAATGCCCGGGACGAGAAAGGAGAATAAAAGGAGGATTGTGTATACCAGTTCTACCAGTTGAAGATAAATTCCACTTTCATATACACATACATAAATAAATAAATATTCTTCTCAAATCAACAAACCTGAAGGTTGGTTTGTAATCCAGAGCTGAGCATGCACTCAGCCTTTCAACTGGTTAGTACTGCCTGCATGGCCCGGTAGAAATCCCAAGTACACGAGGAGTTCAAAAAGGGTGATGGTGTCCCGTTGTCTTACACACTGAATTTCTATGAGTGAGTGCAAAAGGGCCTACAAATTTTGCCTGAAAGGTATTTTCACATATTTTCAATGATTCTTTTACATGTCACAATCGATATGGGACCTATGGATTTACTTTCCCTCCGGTAGCAAGTGGAGACGTGGATTTTTATCGCTCAATAAAATTCTGTCGACCTCAGCTAGGTTTTAACCCATAAAACTCGTGTCACGAGGCAAGCGCTTTGCCCCAAGATCACCGACGTCAATATATATAATCACCCCGACTCAGTATGTATCAATCACTCTAGCACACACCTAATTGTATTAAGCAGATTCGTGTGTGCACCACGTCATACTACCACTTCAGGCTAGCCGTATATTTATGTTAATGCTATAGTGTTGAAGGAGGTAAAATTGAGGGAACATGTACCTTGATTTGCGTGGAGGGATAGGGAAAAACCTTTTATAAAACCCACCCTTAATACACCTGAACAAGTTTCGAATCGTGATCGACGCCTTAGATCAATCAACCCCCCCCGTTATGGGCGGGTAATACTTGAGATTAAAAGTCTGTGATACAGAACCCAGATGCAGACCTAGTCATAGATACTTTTCTACTTTCTATGTCTCACCAACCACTAGGATAATATACAAATGTACTAATCATTGGGATGGTGTGTTAGGAATGATAAATATGTAGTTTAGAGGAAATATACTTGCATTTGCATGAAGGTAAAGTGAAAATCCATTTAGAAAAAACACCTTCTGTACACCCAAACTGGATTCGAATGTTGATCTTTTATCATCGAAATTCCAGTCTATTACGAGGGTGACGTCACTGTTCGATTTCCCAAGAGGTTAATCGTAGATACTGTTTTTCAAAGCCTTTAATGTTCTAAATTCAGCGTAAACGTTGACAGACCTGATTTATTTAGTTTGTCTCTAATAAAACAAGTATTCTTTGTGTTTTGATGATTTTATTTTTGTATCTTGTCAAGTATATTTCAAGTATAAAAAATACTGTTGAAAATTAATTATATCCATGTACGCTAGTTCGTCCCCTTTTGTTATGTGTACCCTCAACTGTTATCATTGACAAGAGAGATTGGGGGAGAGAGGTAAAGGGTGTGCCATTTATTGTTTTAATTTCGTAGAGGGTGGTATCCACCCCTTCTTTTGTCCTCCCTCGCGTCAACACAAAGCACCCATTCTGTCAACCAATAAACTTCGTCTGCCAGTATGAAGTAACTTAATATCAAAAAGTTGAAATTGGAAATTTGTAATATGTTTGAAAAATGTGCCCCAACAAGAAAAAAAAAATGTTCTCGAATACATCACTTAAGCTTACCAGACGCTTTCTGAATGAACTGTAATTTTATGGAAATTAACATCAAATACATGTATGAACATCAAATTAAGATTTCCTAAGTGCATTTAGCCCAATAGTGAGAAACAGTGTGGTATTTATTACATTATATATATATGTATACTAGATAGCTGTTGCCCGCGGCTTTGCTCGCGTGGAAGTTGATTATATACAAATACGAAAATATACATATGTATTTACAGATTAATTTAAAATATTACGTTACGTTGATGACCATAACTTGACCTCAGATCAAAAATAATGCAAGTCCGATACAAACTTTCACCCCCTTTTTCATCCCTTATTAAATAAAATTTCCAAAATTCCTGAAACACGTATTTATTTGTTTTACGTCAATAACCGAAATACAAAATTTTGTTTATGTAACTTTCAAAATGACGGACTTTCATACATATTATCATCCCCTATTTTGACCCCTTTGGGGTGGAATTTTCTAAAATCCTTTCTTAGTGGGTGCCTACATAACAAAATGAATATACAGTCCGAATTTCATGGTTGTAGCCTTGATAGTTTGCGCTCGGCGATGATGAATCAGTCAGTCAGTCAGTCAGGACATGTTATTTTATAAGTATAGATGTGTGTGCGTGCGTGTGTGTGTGTGTGTGCGTGTGCGTGTGTGCGTGTGTGCGTGTGTGCGTGTGTGCGCGTGCGTGTGTGCGTGTGTGCGCGTGCGTGTGTGTTTTTTTAGAGATTATATTAGACCTATATTTTTCGAATCGGATTATTGAATAATTTTCTTTCGAATCTCAAATCCTTAAAAATGTACAATTTTAAGTTAAAGTAAAAATATTTAATATTTAATATAAAAACAATTAATGCTTGCTCCTACTAACAAAATTATATTTTGTTTGTGATGTCTAGTACGTCATAGACAGCAAAGAGAGCACTTTTTTTTTAGTAAATTAATTGCTGTAATAATACAACTTTGTCCTTTTTACTTTCTCATATCAAGAGAAATGTATTGTTATCATGAAACAAGTTATTAAAGATTATAATAAATCTTTACCTTCTATGTGAACACGAACCCAAAAAAAGTTGATTTTATAATTCTGTTAGCCCCATATTTGTCTGTCCCTGACCACGGATCCAAAACTGTTTCATGGATTTTGTTTAAACCTGGTATTTAGAAATAATAGATCCATACCANTTTTTTTTTTTTTTTTCAAAAGTTTTAAGTATTTTTCTAATGGCTTTAAAAATTTGGTTCCAAATGGATATCTTAGGATCGTTTGACATGAACATAACAAATAAAGCTGAATACTTGTTTTGGGGGGGAAATTTATCTTTGGGTAGTTTACTGATGATTTTTTTTAAATTGTATTATTTAAAAAAAATGCTTTAGTTATTTGGTTCAAAATTGGTATAGGGAGACTATTCTACATACCAATAATAGTTTATCTTTAAAGAAAATTTGAATGTTTTGGAAATGGGCCTTTATGATTGAATTAAAAATAGGAATCTGTGAATAGTTTTTCGTTTTAAATAAGAGTATATTTTTAATTTTACAAACCATAATTTTAAGTTAGTTTACAAATAATTTATTTTGAATTTGAATGTTTTTGAACAATTTGGTTTAAAATTTATTTATATTCTATGATAACTGTGATTAACAAGATGATGCGTTTGTTTTTATGAGTATAACACATTTAAGGGTATTTTACTATAAACATATTTTGAAAATTCTCTTGCACTATGAGTAATTTTGTACTATTGTGGCGTACAATTTATTTGTAACCTTATAACCCTCTCAACTACACAAGTCTAAATAATTACTTTTATCAATTGCATAGAATTGTGATATCAAGTTAATGTCCTCATTAATATATTCTGTATATTTTATTCATCTTTCAACTAAATTAAATGTAGTTTAATTATTACCCTTAAACATGGGATTCGAACACATGATATTTTACTTGGCATACCAATTAAATGTCCTTCTAGGTATTAGAGCATTGGTGCGTTAAGTCAAATCTCCCAGATTGACATTTTTATTGTTGTTTTTTCTATAAATTAATTTATTAGTAATGTTGAATTTAACAACAAATTAATTGAGTTTTAATCAAAGTTACCCTCCTTGGTGGTGTAGTTAGCCAAGGCGTTTGTTTCGTGTTGAGCTAGACTGCTGAGGACCGAGAGATCTAGGTTCGAATTTTTTTAAATCTAAATTATGTGGGTTATGCATAAAAAAAAGAATGATTTTAATACTCAGTAATATTAATAAAAAAAACATTAGAAAGTATCTAATAGCTTTTAGTGATGCCTCTTTTATAGATGTGTAGATGATTAAGTAGGAGATATTTATTATTTTTTCAAAGTAATACAGAATTAAAAGGCATTCCAACGCAAATTGTAGTTCTTTTAAAAAACGGAATGTGTAATAAACAAACTTTTAGTTTAGGTCTAGTCATAATGCTTTCACTATAATTGGTATATTAGCATTTAAGTACACAAATTGAGTAAACGTACCTGTATTTGCATCGAGTGCGAGTGGGAAAATATTTAAGAAAAAACACCATTTGTATACCCGGCTTGATTACAGACCGCGACCTCTCAAGTTACCTCCAAACCTAACTAGGTGAGCTTGATATCTAGTCCGCTCCTCCACCAGTTTGTTTCATTATAATTAAATTCAATCACGCCCACATAGTTGGTATAAGGTGTTCCTTTGAAGATACTTATTTTCCGGTTAGGAGTTGAATCCAGACTAGGTTTACTTGAGGGTGAGTCTACCTAAATCAAAGATCTTCAACCTACGGCCCGCGGGACTCTTGCAGACTGAGCTAACATTCCATGCAGCCCATAGGCTCATAAAAAATTTAAAATTATTATAAGATAAAAAATTATAAAATACGGATATTTTAATATTTATTCTATCTAAATAATATTGGTACAGTATATTGGCCCGGGAGCCAACAATAGACAGAAAGTTCGGCCCTTGGACATAAAAAGGTTGAATACCCGTGACATTAATGATGTCTTAATCTTTCTCCACGAAAATATATTTACAATTCCTCCAAATTCTCTCTAAATTACCTCTACCATTTTAGTTTATTAAATTCGGACAGTGCCCTGGACATCTGGTAAGGACTAGTAAGTATAAAACCACTTAGGTCATCGATTGAAATGTGGCATATTCAATACTTTTCTATCGTAGGATTTTGGTAGGAAGAACCAATTAGAAGATACAAACACATTTGTGTGTGGTTAGCAGTGATAACATTTTAAAATATTATTATTTTATTTTTACTGTCATTATTATTATCATTAGTATATTATTGTTATTATTATTATTTTATAGACACATCCATCAAATGTTACAGCTACAGACTACTTTACCCGACCAATGAAAACGAGAGCTATATCTAATAACGTTTCTAATGTCAATTAAAAAGAAAGTCCTCCATATAAAAACCGGACTGTGTGTTATCCTAACACCTTTTACATCTGACTTGTACTCTATTCTCCTCTAGTAATTTTTGACAGTACGATGACGTCACAGGGTGGGTTATCACCCTGTCTGTCCACTTCCTCATCAGTGTAACCCTCTGACTGTCGAAGAATGAGAGGGGTCCCTTGCTCCGTTCCCCTCGCCCCTGTCTACCCAACAAAATGTCCATCGCCAAGGGACACAAGTCATAACATTGTGAACTTCAATCAGGGGACTGCTTACTATCTACTCTGTTCTGAACAAAACTAGAACTTAATCGAGACAGTTGGTATGCCGAATTAATACCCGTTGTCAGTGGTATCGTTAGAATTGTAACATTTTGATGGCTTTCAAAACAATATTACTATCGTATATTTAAATAAATCTTCTTCAAATTAGCACATTTTACTAACCATTATTAAAGAAAACATTCTAACAGATTGTCAAATAAAAATACGTGTTTGTTAAATCATTTATAAAATCTTGTATTTTTTGAACTTAATATACTAGCACATTGTGTTCAATAATGTTAGTAAGGTAACATCAAAGGCAGGGGGAAAAAAAATCTTGTTAAAGATTGTCCGATATTTGATAGAAGATTTTGAAATATCAAACCAACTCTGCGTTAGTCAAAGCTTCCACTAGATAGATTTTATACTATTTTAAACAAATTATTTTGTCATAATTATAATAATAGAATTCACTTTAAGCAATATTTAAAGTAGGATAGAAAATATGTTGTAAATTGTACTAAATCTAGGATCAATTGAAAATTTAAGTACAAATGCAGTCCTTAATACCTAAGAGGATATTAAATATTAACAAATGTGAGTCACAATACGAATATAAAGAATTGATTTATTATTATTATTATTATTATTATTATTATTATTAGTACCGCGTCTTACTACCCGTTCGGGTTATACGCACTTACGCTAATGTGTAATGGTAGGGTGATTGTGAGATGAAATGAAGGACCTACAGTTTAACGTGGAATCCGAACCACGGTGGCGGCCTGGCATTCCCCACATTCACAAGATGTCTTGTCAGAGGTGAAGGAAGGGTTTGGTAATCAGATACATCTTTGCCGGTACCGAGGATTGAACCCCGGCCGCCAGCACAGAAATCTGACACCTTACCCCTAGACCACCAGGTCACCAATTGATTAATAGAATTATAATATGCAAGTGATGTAAAAGCAATCATTATAAAAGTAGAATATAAAATGTTGTGAAAGATAATAATCTTAGATCTGATGACAAATTTAAAAGTTAAAATACTGTTCTTCACAATATCTAAAAGGATATTAACATATTAAAAATTGTGAGTCTAAATCACATATAATAAAAAGACAAGAATGTTAAAAATACATGTAGGCCTAATAATATCACATGAGTCCACGTGAGAGTTGAATATACAATATAGTGAAATATAACAAAGTGAAGAGAGAATTGAATAAAGGTAATTGAAAAATTGAATTCTATTCTTATCTTGAAATTGAAAATCCCTTGTTCCTTGTAATGCTGGATGTGAATCAACGGGGAGGGGGATGACCTAGAAATCTTAAATTATGCACACTTTGAGTATCGACCACAGGACAAAGCTTAACAGAGACGGCTATTTTATTATTTATTTATTTAATAAAAAGAGAAGTAAATTAGTTCACTCTCATTTTATCCACCCTTACGTTATTACTGAACGAAAGATTTATTTTATTTAACAAAGCCTGACTTTACATGTGTCTATAAATCAAAGATTAGGTTTTATTAAGTTGGTTAATATTATAACCAACCGGTCGTATATATATTTAAAATGTTAGTGAAGAAATCAACATATATATATATTATATATACTATACTATATTATATTATACTTATACTATAAATACTTTTTGTATATATATATATATACACAAAAATAAAATCTTTTTTAATCGACATTCTGCAAGAAAGATGTAAATATAATTGTTTTTCTTTTGTTTATCTTCGTGAAAGGTTTTATTGTCTCTAAGGAACTCTGGTCGAAATATTCTAGCCTCGAGGGTCTGAGAAGCTGCATATAGGAAAGAGGATGTGAGGTAAGCGATATTAGACATTGGCAAACAATACAGGAATGACTCACGTTCGTCCGACGCTCAGTACCTCAGGGAAACAAGGAGTTAAAGAGAAATAGGTTGTAGTAGACTTTAAATTGTCGATTATAGTTTAAAACAAACCCTACTTTTGGTATTTCTTGAGGTAAAAACAGGTAGCAGTAAACTTGAAAATGTAGATTCTAATTTTAAACAAACGTTATGTTTGGTATTGATAAATCTTCAACTTATTCGCTCTCTAAGCTTCGTGTCTTTTGCAGACCAATTTTAATAGGAAGGGCCATTTAAAAAAACACAGTTTTGTTTGCGGCCAAAATTGATATTTTATAGATATTGATAATAACTTTCAAAAATGAGAGCTGTAGTTCACACGATTTTACTATCGTTAAAGTAGATGTAGTAACTTTTCTGTCAGATAATGAAGGGCCTTCCTATGAAAATTGGACTGTACCTATTGAGCTGAGAGTCCCGAGTTCTATTGCAGCTATGGTAGAAAAAATATCATTATAAAAATTGAGATTTTCCTTCATTTCGTGATGAATTGATGGCCTGGGGTTTTGTGTGGTGTTTGTTCTGGAATTTAATAACTATATGAGTTTTTGAGTTTAAATAATCATGCATCTCCGAAGTGCACGTTGTACAAGAATAGTAAGCCAATTTTAAAATTGTTATTTTAATAGAAAGAAGATATTTTCATACTTACATCCGCGCTTTACGTCTTCCTAACTGTCCGGGATATATTCATAACTAGACTTACTGGATTAGGGAGGTATAATTCGAAGAAGAATACCTGCATTTGTTGAAGAGAGGATGGAACCACCAATGCAAAACCTCCTCAAACCACACGGCCGGGATTCAAATTCATTCCTCCCCACCGTATATAAATCGGACAATACTAGACTGTATACTTTGGTGCTTATTGGTGCGGGCTATATAGTATGTAGTTACATTCAATGTTCATAGGAAATTCCTCTGTTAGATAGCAAAGTTATTATATATTATTTCATGTAGTTATACGTTAAGTTATTTGATATACTTTAAATATATAATATCAATAACAATACAAGAATTATAATTAATGAGTTAATAAAATTATATCTTTTAGTGCAAAAAAATATGTTTGTATTTTATAAAAGGCTCTTCTTAGTAAAATCTTAAATATCTACTACAGCAAATTGGAGTTTGTTGGCTATTGCACGTGACATTTTGAACTCTTTTTTTTGCAGTAAGCATAATACAGTGTACATAGTGTTGATATGGGAGCACAGCCAGATGTATCTTAGAGGGAGAAAGAAGGGGAGATGTTGTTAGATGAAATGAGGGTTTGGACCCCCTAGGCGCAATAGGGAGGTAGGGAACAAGCCTCTATCAGTGATAGATACTCCCCCTTGGAAACCAAACTCCCCATAGTCTTGATGGATAAGCCTCCACCCTATTTTGCCTTATTTCTGTGCTTCTCGATAGGAAAAATTTAAAAAAAATATTTCATAAGAGTGGTTGAACAGTTTGATTTTTTTTTTCCAAATCGGATACTCTTATTCGTACTTTAAACTTATAAAAATTTTAAGTGGCAAAACTTTTATAAAAATATATAATTATAATTAATATGCTCATTCCTAGGTTTGTAGCCTTTAGGCGATGGGTAATCTTAAAGGTAGGTATTAGAAAGGTCAAAAGTTCATTGCCGCACTTAGAAAGTGCGTTACTTATCCCTATCTTGAGCCAGTTATTCCATCCAGTTCACCTGATTACATCCTATGTCTTTCTGGTCCATTATAATGTTTTCCTCCCATTTGCATCTAGGACTTCCCACTGGGTTCGCCAGTCAATAAATACCCTGAACATATTTCTAGATTTTCCCATTTGCGTTGCATATCCTGCCCAAGAGACTCGAGGATCTTAACAATGTTTTGTGCTGAGTACATGGTCTATAACTCATCATTATGTAACCTTCTCCACTACACAATAGCCTCATCTAATTTTGGACCAAGCGATCTGTTTGCAAACACCCTCTGAGAAAGGCTATTGATATCAAATGTATCCGCATTGCACTAAGAATGCATAGGAAAATTATGATAGATCACAGTTTCGCAAAATGGTTGCCAGTTCATCCTGCCTATATTCAAAACTTTCCAGTTACAAAACGCACGTTATACCAACGCTACCAAAACTTTATATGGTCAAATAGACTTTTATCGAATAGGGTAGCTGTGCTTGTGGTTTTCCCATTCCCTTTTGGAGATAATGGAAATGTAATTTCCATTCTACTTTCCTTATCCCTAACACTAAATCGATTATAGCTCCTGTGTTAAATGAACACCAAAATAAATGTTACGTTATCGTACAAACTCTCCTATAGTGAATAAAAACCCGAAAATTAAATCCCGTCAGAACGTAAACTCTCCATTCAACTCTATCCTGAGACGCTTCTATTCACTCCCTAACCGAGTGGTTCCCAAACTGTGTGTGGCGTGCCATACGGATACAACGATAGAGGATATCAGGTGTGGCAGGAAGAGTCAATTACAATCAAGTATTAAGAGAGATTTTCAAATATCAGAAATTTCAAAGATCATATTTTGAAAAAACGAATGTTGGCCTCAGATAATATGCAGGTTTTATCTTACCAAATGGCTGAATTGGTTGCTAATTAGATAAAAACTATAAGCTATAGTTGAAAAAGTGATTATTTTTGTCAGATGCTTGATATTGAAAAATTTTCTTAGTGATGATGCTGAGCAAGATATGATGAAAATTCATCTGTCTGATAATTCAATTCCCAGAATAATGTTTGATATGTAAGTAATATCTGCTCTTCTACAGTTCTTAACAACATATTTTTGTGAAGAGGGGTTTTCAGCTCTGACAAATATCATAGTCCAGCAAAGAGAAAGCTTTATTTATGTTGATGAGAAGATGAGTATTTATCTCAAATTAGACCTAATATAAATGACCAAAACAAGCTCACACCTCTTATTAAAATTGTATAATTTGTGAATAAATATTTTTCATGTATCTGAATTGTTTTATACTTTCTGGATTACTCATTATCATGTTAAAAAGCATTTGTGTTTTATGTTATGAATAAAGCATTATTGGTTGATTTTTTGAGGTATTTATTATTAATAAAAAAAAATATTTGGCGTGAACCAATTTTCATTCTGAAAGTGCAACCCAGAGAAAATTTTTGGGAATCGCTACCCTGACCTGATACCAAAACTCTTTCAAGTCCATTTTAACATCATGCTTTAGCCCTCACCCCCAAACCGATCGACTTCTTGGTCTAACAAGAGGCCTCGTATCTTCAGGTTTCCGTACTTATAAATTTTGTGTACACGCCTGTCATCACGTATACACGCCAAAAAACCACCTGCACACCTAGATTACTCTTAATACATTTGGCAAGGCTCATAAGCCATGGAGTTCTTAAATTATTTAACATTCTCCATTTTCATGTTTGTTCATCTCTCTTAGGCCCAAATATTGCTCTCGGTTTATTCTTTTGGCACAAAGTGAGTGATAACACGTTACATACGTAAAGAAATAGTAGAATTATAGTTTTGTGTATTCTCATTTTAATATCGAGGAATTGTACCCGTATTTGTGTATAGGGGAGTGGAAAACCATTTGGAAGTCAACTTATTTTTTAGCACCGCGTCTTACTATCCGTTTGGGTTATACCTTATGTACTAATTACGCTAATGCTTTTAGGGATTAGGAAGGTTATATTAATAGGATGTGTACCCACATTTATGGAGAGGGAATGGAAGACAATTTTGTAGTAATAATAATAATAATAATATTTAGCACCGCGTCTTACTACCCGTTCGGGTTATACGCTTTAAGTACTAATTACTCTAATGGATTAGGAATTGGGAAGGTTGAATTATATGAAGTGAACTCGCATTTGCGTGGAGGGAGAGTGGAAAACAATTTAGTAAAAACCACCCATAGGTTCACCCGACCAAGATTCGAACCTAGATCTCCCCGTCCTCAGCAGTCGAGCTCTACACGACAAGCGCGTTAGCCACTACGCCACCGAGGCGGGTGACAATTTTGTAAAAACCACTCTTAGTACACCTGACTGAGATTAGAACCTCGATCCTCCTATTATCAGTAGTCTAGTCTAGTGCGAGAATAGCGCATAAGACCATGCGGTCATCGA
Organism: Timema monikensis; assembly: GCA_902151445.1. NCBI lineage: Eukaryota > Metazoa > Arthropoda > Insecta > Phasmatodea > Timematidae > Timema > Timema monikensis. The sequence goes on along the minus strand of CABFVZ010001724.1, from coordinate 145,595 downwards.
AGTGGTAAGTATTTTAGTTAATTATAACGTTAGCATTCAACTATTTATAAACAAAACGTTTAGAGATAGTCACGTTCAAACCCCGAGGACCCAATCAGCGCCACATCGATGGCCTTGAAAAGATGTCTCGGTCCACTTTAACCACCGGCTAACTTTCCAATTGAGGGCATTTCCTTCCATCGCACAATCCCACCAACAATCCCCGATAGTGCTTTTGTTCCGATAACACACGTAGGAGTGTGTTGTGGTTTACTACCATACAGAGAGAGTCCCGGTCAACCGTTTCTCCCCGCTCCATTGTTGAAGGCGTCGACAACTCCGGTAGGGATTTGTTTGGCACGTTCGCATTGTTCGGCCGCGTGGGGCGCTGCGCTTCCGAGCGACGTCAAGGCCTCGTGGTTGCCAAGCGACAAGAGGGGCCCACTCCGCTTGCACGTGTTCGAGAGATTGTAGCGTAATTCTCTATTTTACAATATGGTTACTCGTGTCAGGGCACGTGGTCTTTTAAAAACCGCGTGTCTGTTTTGGCCAGATAACACTATGCGTAATAAGTAATGTGGGCAGAAAGTAGCGTTAGTAATACTTTCTTACATTAGCTGGGTGAGACATGTGCCTTTATAAGTGGTAAAGTACGTCGAGGCTGTGTATTTCAGATACTGACTGACAACATTAGTGTTGCACTGTTGGTCACGTGGTCCGAGGCAATCAATCGACATGGTTGACTCTGTTTGAATTAGAAATGATTTATCACTGGGTTTTTTTTCCCCTTGGCCCCTGTAAAAGCTAATGTAGGTACATTTCCGACAGCCAGCCTCAGCATTGATTTTGTCGTCCGAAAGACCTTTTAATACGTTCCTAGTCGGTGACCTGGTGGTCTAGGGGTAAGGTGTCAGACTTCTATGCTGGCGGCCGGGGTTCAATCCTCGGTCCCGGCACAGATTTATCTGATTACCAAACCCTTCCTTCACCTCTGACAAGACATCTTGTGAATGTGGGGAATGCCAGGCCTCCACCGTGGTTCGGATTCCACGTTAAACTGTAGGTCCTTCATTTCATCTCACAATCACCCTACCATTACACATTAGCGTAAGTGCGTATAACCCGAACGGGTAGTAAGACGCGGTGCTAATAATAATAATAATAATAATAATACGTTCTTACTATACACTCATAATTGTTGAATGAACATATGGGCTTTTATTTTACCTGACACTTGTAGCTCTGGAAACAATTTCATTTAAATTTTAACAAGTTAAAAACTGTATCAAACATTTTAATTTTACAAATTATAAGACAAAACATCTGAAGAATATTTCCTACAAGTCAGATTTGTTTTTATTATCTTAGGTATTTGGTTTATAGTTTTAATGTTACTTATTTTTAACTCTAACTATTGGAGGAATTTAGAGCTCACGAAATAACCTACAAACTAATATAAATCTAATACAGTACGCCTAATACTACACACTCAGCTCTATCACACACATATTTATTAATTGGATAGAGAATTAACCTTTATTCAAACAGTAAATATCTTCAGTGTCAGAATACCTCATGGAATCGAATTAATATCCCCTGATGACTGTAAAAATATTGCAAAATAGTTTATTTTGAATAATACGACTAAATATTTTACAAACAAAAAGTAATACATGGAAATAAAACTGGCAGATGAAAATGTATTTAATGACAAAATACTAAAGTGACTGAAAGATAAATATTTTTAAAAGTTATACAAACATTAAAACGACAAAGTATCGAACATTTCTTCTAGTTATATTCTAATCAGTTATTGTTTAATCATAAAATGTAATAATGGTTTTATGTAATTCCACCAAACAAAATTTTAAACTTAAAAATACCAACTAAACATTGAACTATTAATTCAGGTATACATATTTGTGCGATGTGACTGTACTATCACTTGTATAGGAGTTTTATATTACTTGAAATAGTAATGATATCGAATATATACAAAAATATAATATATTAGTCTACTCTTAATTTGTACCACAGTTTATAAATAAGTTCACTTAATCCAAGTACCTCGGCAAACTTACATATTAGCTTAAATTTTATGAATCCCAAACAATAATCAAAATTGTTTGGTCTTAGGAGCGTGTTTTATCCGATAAGCTTTGTACTCACATTTAATTTTACTATGCACATCAGTATGATATTATATTGTTTATAAAATTACTTTGAAATATCTGCTACTCCCGGTAAAAATATTGGCGTACTAGGCTAAAGATCCCGGTTTCGATTCAAGTAGCCAGGTGTAATTTTCAATTTAAAAATTATATTTTATTGAGACTATAATCATACTTATCAATTATACAAACTTGCCTATTTAATCCCTTGTGATTTAAATGCTTTAAAATGTAGTAAAAGGTTCAATTTAACAAAAGTCTAGACGAGTGTCTTAGCAAAATATTTGGTAATCATCTAATTTCCAAAGAATAATTTAGTTTATTTCAACGTAATTTTATAAATAACGTTTTATATCCATGATTTTATCAAATATTTTTTGTAAATATTATCAAATTGCTATTATTATTATTACCTTATTGTGAATTTAAATTCTTACAACAATAATAATGATCAACGGTTTGATTTTAAGAACTGACACATTTAGTAAAGAGAATAAAAATGAGATTTCAAAACTATTTATATCTTGATAATCATAATAATTGCCCTGAAGTTAAGGCAAAATTTTTGTTAAAATTAAGTTTGTCCTGAAAAAAAAATTTGAGGAAAATATAGGCCTACTTGTCAAATTGGGCAGTTTGCCATTTGATCGATGGATGGTAAAATAAAAATTATCTGTAATTATAATATGTATATGGTTATCATCATCAACATAGTGATGATAGTAATAATTATTACTATTATCGCAAAATACAGTTAGTGTGACGCAAGTAGTAGGCCTAATAATTAAATTTACAAATATTACAACTTAGGAAATGTTGTGTGATGCATAGTACATCCCATTAAATTTCTTTTGAGATAAACTGTAATTAATTGTCTGTCCATATTTAGCAATATTTATATACTGTATATATATATATATATATATACAAACTCCTGGAGGTGACTTGGTTTAAGGTATCAGTCTTAAGTAGCCTGGATTGCCATTGACATGGAGGTCACATTTCGACTCACGGCTGGGTGCACTGGGAATGTTTTTCTACACATGCGAATTTTGACTCTGTTTATTTTATTTATTTTTTTCAAATCTTTAGATTAAATTATTATTACCTTTAAGATTTAACTAAGAATAAATAATTAAATAAAAATTTAGTATACATTTGACAGGTGATTTAAGAAACTATTGTCAGTACTTTTAGGTTTATATTTGTGGCACACGGTGAAATGCCCCAAATACAGTCCAATGTCATAGGAAGAGCCTTTTGTGTATTAAAACAATTTGCTGTCAACAATGATATAATTTCACTGTATTATTATTTTTGTTATTTTATAGTTCATGGTACTATCTATCAAAATAAAAAGATGCAGATAACGTGACTTGACGTAGAAATACATGAAAGTAAATCTAGTAGGTTTTATAGCTATCAGATACATCTCTTCCTTTGAGAATTGGACTGTATGTACCATTTTCATTGCTATTAGTATTTGATTATAAACGTTCTGGTTATGCACATTTTAAAAAGATGCTCTAAGAAGAGCATTTCTAACGATGCTGAGATCCATCATGACCCGACAATTCTTCGCTGTTCTTCGTGAAGGTTAATTATGTTCTTCAGTCTCCTCAGGTTCTCTCTTGTCACAGTGTCTGCAGGCGACAACTTCAATGCTCGCTTGTAGCAGTCTTCTGCTTCTAGTAATCTTCCCATCAGGTGGTAGAGAGCCCCCAGGTTGGACAGTCCTGATGATTCCTACAATAAGAGGGATGTAACATTCACTCGGAAGCTAATTTAGACAAGAGGGATATAACATTCACGCAGAAAATAATTTAGACCAGAGGGATATAAGATTCACTCATAAAATAATTTAAACAAGAGGGATATAACATCCACTCAGAAAATAATTTAGACAAGAGGGATATAAGATTCACTCAGAAAATAATTTAAACAAGAGGGATATAACATCCACTCAGAAGCTAATTTAAACAAGAGGGATATAACATTCACTCAGAAGATAATTTAGACAAGAGGGATACAACATTCACTCAGCAGCAAATTTAGACAAGAGGGATATATCACTAACTCGGAAGTTAATTTACTCAAGAGAGATATAACATTCAATTATAAATTAGAATAGAGAAGATAGATATATCATTCACTAAGATGTGATTGCAGACTAGAGGAATAAAACATTCACTAAAAAGTGAAGGAAGTCTGTTTACTATTATAATCATCTCATACTTATAGTGTTATAAATTTAGCACAAGTTCACATATCTTGGTAATAAAGGTGGAATGAATAGTTAGAAAAAGGGAGCGGAATTATTTTTTTTTATTGCAAGAGGCTGGAAAGATATTACATTTTGCTTCTTTTGTTCTATTAGTGTATAAAATTGGAAGTAACCCCAGTCTCAAAGGCAAGGTTGGACTGGTCTGGCGGGAATAAGTCTTAGGATGCCCAGAATATATAATTTATGAATACATATGGTGTGCTACTCTTTAATCTACTTAAGTAGGGGGTGAAGGATTATTTTGCAACCTTAGTCATTTCAAAAATAGACTATCATTTCGTGTATAGCGATTAAAAACATTTTTGCTTATGTCAATAGGAAGTAGAAGCTGATGTTTTAGGTTGATTGACTAGCAATGTCATAATCGATAATACAGTTGATATAGCATAGGGATTAAATTTATTAATAATAAAAGTATAAACACTTCATTCACCTCACCACTTATTCTTACACTAAAACAAAGCTTCAATGGAATTTATGAATATATGTTAAGGTGGGAATTTATGGGTCACGATAAAAGGTACCTAACTGTTTTTGCATATTTAAATCAAAACTTTAAAAATAAATAAAATATGTATCCATTAAAAATAAATTTTAATTTTCTTCGTTTGTTGACCTTAACAGTTTATGAATATCTTGTCAAGCGTTTTATGGAATTTAATAACAAAAATTTATCTTCGTTTAAAAATTATCCCATCTAATGACGTTATGCTCTTGACAAATATTCAAGAACTGTTATCATGTGAATAAAATTAAACTATGTTTATACTAGTGCTATATTTGATTTATTTGGGTCAAAGAAATGTTTGGTTGTAAAAACCGAAAGAAAAAAACCCCTTCAAGATCTCTCAACACCCAGGTCGCTTGAAACCTGCCAGTCTACACCTGCTCAAAGACACACTATCAGTGTGAACAATGCTCAGTTTAAGGGAGAGGGGGAATCCCCTCTGGAACACCACAAACTGTGCCTACCACCCCCAAACTACAAAAAGACTCATTGACTTAAATTTTATATTGTAGATGACTTAGTTCTTCGTTCCTACAATAAAGTTTTTTCCTGTATGAAATAATTAGGTATATGCAAATTGATGGGTGCGCAGTTTGAATAAAAAATAAAAATTCTGCTGATACTTGAAACATTAACCAAGCAAGTCTCCATTGATATTTACATGTTCTCACACTAACTCTCAAGCTTACTTCCTACTTTCTTTTACATTGTTTTTATTACATTTTTGTAAAATAAACATTTTGATTAATTTTTACGTTTCCTCAGACAAGCTATG